>JASAMX010032552.1:0-65919 GCA_030248175.1 Microlaimidae sp. YZB2_3
CCCCCTGGTTTTTTAGGGGGGGGGGAGTTGGGCCCGGGTGCGAGATTTCAAATTTAAGAGAGGTC
This sequence comes from Microlaimidae sp. YZB2_3, assembly GCA_030248175.1. Classification (NCBI taxonomy): domain Eukaryota; kingdom Metazoa; phylum Nematoda; class Chromadorea; order Desmodorida; family Microlaimidae; species Microlaimidae sp. YZB2_3. Next base: position 66 of record JASAMX010032552.1, read on the forward strand.
AGGGAGGTCCAATTTTTTAACAAAATTTTTTTAAGTCAATAATTTAGTGCTTTATCAGCTAATTTTCAGACCTGTGCACGGTATGTTGGAAATTCCCCCCCCCATCCTTATTGGAGGATTTGCCCCCCCCGTTTTATTGCCCCCCCCCCCCGCCAAAAAACTGAAAAAATACCCTGAAAATATGACGCCATTTTTGACCTATGATGACGCATCATCGCGAATATTTTGGAGTCTTAGCCTATCTTCCATGTATTTTAAACCATCTTTGAACTTTTTTCTTTACCTTATTTCCGCTTTTTTTGTCCCTTTTTTTCCCTTTTCCCTTCTTTTTTTCTCTTTTTTCCCTTTTTCTCTTTTTTTCTTTCACCCCTGCTTGCCCCCCGTTTTAATGGCACCCCCCTGTTTCAAAAAGTCCCCCCCCCCCCCCCCCCCCCCATTTTGAACTTGCCACCCGTTTTAACCCCGGGGGGCAGTGCACAGTGTCTGAAATATTGAATTTTATGTATTAAAGCGGCCTATTAAGGCCTAAAAGTGTATCTCAAAACATTGTTTCCCACTAAAAACCCGTTTTTTAATTAAATAAAAAAATATACTTCCAAGTCGGTATGGAGTGGGAGAGGGGTGGAGCCTACTAGGGGTCAGGCCGGACAGCTCTCGAGGTTCGGGGGGAGGGGGGGCCCCTGAATTTTTCTAGGGGGAAAAAGATCCAAATTTTGGCTCTAGGGGGGGGGGGGGCACCCCTGTGGGCCCCCCCCCCAAAAAAAACACCTATGGCGTCTACATTTTAAAGTATTTTGGGAGTTAACAGAGACAGACTAACCCTTGACCAGTTATGATTGGCACTTTCACAACAACAAGACTTAAAAATCCTCAAATCATCAAGCGCAGATTAATATTAAAACAAAAATAGTCAAAATAAAGCATCAGAATTTTGGAAGTACTATATAAAAAAAACACTTTCAAAAAGCCAGTCTCAACATGACTTTCAGCACACATGGGCACATGACGTTAAAAACCATTTCTTAGATAAAATCATAAAGACACTGATTTGGTACATAGAACTGTATTGTTCACATAAAACCAATAAAGAACAGCCCAAGCATGGTTTATATTCCTCTTTGACTAGCACAGCTAACACTGACGAGAAACACCTGGAAAGACCCATTGAAAGCTCCAGAACACCGGCCATTTTAAAGTAGATTAGTTAGTTAGGTTATCTTCTTTAAAAAATCATTTATTCAGTGTCCTTCAAAAAAAAAAAGAATATTATTTAGTTGAGTGAAAATGCATTTTTAGGTGCTTTCCTTTTTATTTCATAGCTTGAGGCTTCCGCGGGGGTCCCCGTGGTTGGCTGGGCAGGTGATAGGGAGGGCCTCCGTGTTTCCTCCATTCGTTTTCAAATTCATGGGATAGAATTTCAGCCCCGCGTTTTCTCGCCAACCCAGTGGCGTCCAAACTCATTTCACACATATCCATATCATCTCGACCTATAACATAATTATTAAACATTCAATTTAAATAATGTCCAAATAGCGCAAAAGGTTTTATAAAAAAACCTGCTAAAATACCTCCTAAAGAAAAATAAATATGAGATTAAAGTACCTATATTATTATTTAGTAGACTAAAAGCTTGTCTAAAATTTAAAAAAAATTTAAGTAAAGCTTATTTTTTTATTTTAAATATCAATATTTTTTAAAGTACCAACATATAGCCGACCACCCACACACATAATAGACATAGGGGAGGAGGATATGGGGAATCTAAAAAAAAGGACAAAATCATGAATGGATTATATTTTCCGAATTTAACCCATTCATGAGCAAGTTGGCCCGGAGTGGGCGATGGAAGAGGGTTAAACCCCGATTTAGTAGGGGAAGGGATAAAAATTCCAGGAACGTATTTTTACCACATCTGTTTTTCCGAAGTACATTTTACTGTTACCTATAATTTTGAAGGAAAAATAGGTAAAGAAAACACCAATTTTAGGTTGAAAAATCCTTTTTATTGTATTTTTAAGCTTTTATTGCTTGAGACACTTATTTTGACATTAAATCCTAACATATTTTGAAGGATTTTTTTGTTTTTTTTTATTGGGCTAGTAGGGGTTTAACAGTTTTTTGCCAAGCCATGCCTATGTATGGTTTAACCGTTTCCCACTTCAAAATGGGGAGGGAAGAAACAATTCTCGTCTCCCTATTTTCAAGTGGGAAACGGTTTGAAGTGGGAAAGCCCGCCCACACCTACCTGAAATGAGTACGATGGGTCTTTTGTCGGGGTGCAGTTCCAGCTGCCTGGCAATCCACTGTCCGTCGAAATGAGCCAGCCACCAGCCCGACTTCTCTGCCCCGCCCCGGTGGCGGTCTGCCGGGGCGGCGAAGGGGATGCGGAAGAACCGCTGCTGCCGCGTCGGGGTACTAACTTTTAAACTTGCAAGCGACTGCTGGGCTAAAATAAAATAATAATAATGTAACTATTGATAATTTATAATCCCACAAAACGTAAAATTATTGTCTCTTTTAATTAAATTCAAACAGAATATCTATTGGAAAAACATCGCTCCTAACGAGTGGAATGATTTTTGTTTTTGGCATAATATTGTGGAAACCAAAGTAACCATTAGAAAGAGTTTTGATAATTTCAAAACACCGTTTTATATTTTAAAAAATTAAAACTTTTTTAAAAATTTAAAAATAAAATTAACAAAAATTGCCAGGAGGCAACATATAAGAATTTTTTGCGGCTTTAATAAAATTTCGATAAGTTGAAAGATGTCGGCAGACTAAGATTTAGAAATCAAAAATAACGAACTTTGACCTTAACGTACTACAAAGAAGCAATTAAAATTCCATGCACGATGTACAGTTGAAAAAATAATTATTTTCACGTCAACGATTTAAACAAAAAAAAATTATGGATAAAAATAATTACTAAAATACCTTGGTTAATTACATAGTCAGGATTTCTGCTTCCGGTATTATCATTTTGCTTCTTGTTTTTATTTTTCCAGTCTTGATAGGCTTTTAAACGTCTGTGAAATTCGTCGCGACAGGCTTCCAATAACTCGATATCTAAAATTTTAAAATCACTTTCATATTTAAACTGTTTTTTTAAACAAAATTTATTTACAGAATAAGACACTTTTTTACCCATTAAAAAGTAAAGAATTGTTTTAAAAGACAAAAACATAAATTTCAGCAACTTAAAAAAATAATTTAAATTTGTTTACGTACCATTAGACGTGTTGACAACATCTCTAAGATCTGCGTAACGCCATTTGGATAGGTCGTATTTGCTTTTTTTGGTGTTTTCTCCCGTATTTACTCTGAAATAAGTGTAGTGTAGTAATATGCTTATACAAATACATTTCTTTATTCAGTAACGTCCGTTTAAAAATGATTGAAACTGAAACAATTTTAAGGTGAACATATTACATTGATATAATTATCGTCTGAATCAACCGTACTATTAGCGAGATATGCTAACTTAAAGTTTTTCCAGTCTCCTCAGTCATTTTGAACTGATTTTAATATTATTATATAATTGAACAATCAAACAATAATTTTGGGACTTGTGAAAAATAATATTCAAAACTTTATTTACAAAAATTATAAAAAAGCTTAGTTTCACAGCGGTTCCTAAAACCTATGGAAATCAACTGTGTGACAGGTTTAAAAACCTACTGAGGAGGTTCATTGATTTCTTCAACAATACCATTTGATTCAGCTGCTAAGCGAAGTGCCAACTCGTGATCTCTACGTTCTTGTTCAAGAATCATTTGTCTAAAATAAGCAACATTAATAGTTTCATATTGAAGTTCAAATACACTGATAAGTGAAGGATAATTAAAGTATACTAAAAATGTTTTTAATTTAATGTTTTTTAAAAAAATAATTTTTAAACTTAAAAATTTTTAGTAAAATAATAGTTTTAAAATAAAATTAAATAAAATTCTACAAAATAGTATTAACTGCAACTTAATAGGAAACAATTAAATTATAATTAATTATCAAGAATTCATGAGCTCACTATGATACAGAAAAAATTATTAATTAATTATTAATAATTGATATTAATTCTGTTATCTGATCATTAGAAGAAGAAGAAGAAAATAGAAGTTTATTATTTAGTACTTAGTTTTAAATAATACCATAAAATAACAAAAAACGCACCGTTTCCGTGTAGCATCACTTAATATTTTTTCTTGTTCTTCCATAATTTTTTTGTTTTTCTCTGATTCTTCTGCAAATTTAGCTTCTTCTTCACGTCTACGTTTCTCCATTTCTGCCTTGCTAAAAATAGCATTGTCGGATAAAACCAACGTTATTTGCACCCATTAAATTAACACATATGAGCACGGTTCCAAAAGCTACAGAGGATGGATAGTTACCCCGATTAAATCCCAAATTGAATTTTAGAAGGGTACGCAGGGGGGTCCGGACCCCCCAGCTTTTTATGTGGAGGTACAAAATTTTGAAATCCAGAGGGGGTCGGGAAGATTCGATCTTAGATGTATGGAGAAAAATACTTTTAAATCATCATAAATTTTTTTTTCATAGAATAATACTACAAGTTTCGGTTTACTTTTTAAGAGAGGAGTGTTTAGCTGCCAAGTCCGTAGCCAGGGGGGGGGGATTGGGGGGATTAGTCCTCCTTCTCAAATTCTGGTAAGGCAAAAACTTTTTAAGGGTCCCCCTTTTGGTTTTTTTTTAAATTAGAAAAAAAAAGTTTTTTTTCATAATCACTCTGCAATGTATTAAGGCTATCTAAAATACATAAAATAAGAGTGGTTTAGGATCATAAAACGTCTTATTCACAAAAATCAAATTATTCATAATTCAAAAAATTGGCGCAGTGCATTTAATTACAATTGCATGTAATAATACCTTAAAACTATTTAATTATAAATTTTAAAAACCCCCCAACCCCCATTGAAAAACAAAAACACACTACACACCAACACACAAAAAAACCACACACACTAAACAAAAGCAAAAACAAAATCAAACAGCTCAAAAATTTTACCTCTCTCTAAAAAATAACCTATTTTCACTAATTTGACCATTCTTTTACTTTTACTTCCCCACCGAAACCCAAAAAAAAAAAAACCAAAAAAAACAACAAAAAATATTAATTTTTCTACTCTTATTTTACTTAAATTAAAAAATCACAAATTACTTTTACTCTTACTTTACTTAAATTAAAATTTTTCAATTTACTTTTACTTTTACTTAAAATAATTCAAAATCAATACTTTTTACAACACTAATTATAACTTTTATTGTTGTATCTTAAAAAAAAGAAAATAAATCGGGATTTTGTACTTAAATTTAGGTTTCCTGGTCCCTTTTAAGAGCTTAAAATTACCACCAATTTCTGGGGAATTTTGGCCCCCCCAGACCCCCCTTGTGCAGTGGCGTAGCCAGGGGGCCCCCGAAATCCGGCGAAGCCCGATTTTTTTGTAAGGGGGGATTTTTTTTTGTAAGCCGGATTTTTTTAGATTTTTTTGTACGTTTTTTCAATTTTGGCAGAAAAAAGTTTTTCTTTAAATATAATTTCAGAAACATTCCTTGCCTAAAGCTTTCCTCTTCTGCTAACCTATCTGTTTGCTTCACTGTATCTGTCTTTTATCTAAATAAACAAAAAAGAAGAAAAAAGAATACTTAAAAAGCTTTTTAGCTTAACTTTTGGGATCAGAAATAGCATACCGTTTCCTTTCTTCTTCCTCTTGCTTTTTGGCTTCTTCAAGGGCAGCTGCCTTCCGTTTCTCCTCTTTCATTTCCGCTTCAACTTTGCGAAGTCTCTCTTGCTCAGCTTGTTCTTCTGCTGCACCCAGCTTACTAAAAAACACGAAAAATGGCAGTAAAACTTATATTCAAAATAAAACAATAGTGATTTTATTTTAATTGACGATAATTGTTTGCAGCAAAAAAGAGCAGAATATAATAGATTTCAAATTACAAAATAGCAAATTTAGCCTTTTAAATCTAACATTATATGAATATGAAAATCATTAGATTAAAATTACCGAAGCTCCGCCAGATTTCGTTCCGTTGCGCTGACCAAAGAAATATATCTACGATCAACTTCCGCTTGAGATATATCGGTATCCTGATAAACAAAATAGTAATTTTGTAAAACAATAAGGGAAACAAATTATATCTACATAAAAACTTTATTACAAACTAAATTTCTTGTCAATTCCACAATCACGGCCCTACATAACCAAACAAAAGTTAACCCAAAAAAACGCCCACTTTTAGCGATTCAGCTTTAGTGCTAGATTAAATTAAGTTTTGAACGCAAATAAATTGCAGTTGCATTGCATAAAACATCTAATGATCAAACTATTTTTAACGAATGATGGCACGTCCTAAGAAACCATCTTACCCTAATTTCCATAATCAACATCTGCATGTTCATGTCAATTTCCTGTTTTCGCTTGATACCTGCTTCTTTTCCCGTCTTCAATTTATCAATAATTTCACTCATTGTCATTAGTTGCTTGTGCAGCGTTTTAACCTTTTGTATTGCTTTCATCCTAAATACCAATAAAACAGTGAATTATTTTAAACAGTATTTCAAAAGACAAATCATTTTTTATTAAGTTAAAAACTTTTAATTATAAGAAAAATTTTATGGGATCGATATTACTTTAATATTAACGCTACAATAAAAGCTTTACAGATTAGTATAGAAAATCTAGGTATTTTTAATCGCCCTTGCTGACTGATTCTTACATAATTTGCATAATAATATAATTATTAAGAATATCAAATGTATAATTTAACAAAGATTTTTTTTTATCAAACAAACTTTAAACTATAAATTTAGCACGCGATTCGTTTTAGCGAGCAATTCAGATTTATTATTGTTTTAACCAGCTTTTATTGGCAATGTTACTTTGTTCTATAAGAACGCAAAATATTCTTAAGACGGTTGGGAAGCAATAAAAAAGATTAATAGAAAGACATATTTAAGATTTACGAAACCAGAAATTTCTTACTGGGGCTTAAAAGTTACCGTAAAAAGTAAGAATAAAGTTCCATGCCTATTTAACAGCAAGGATTCCCAAAAATGTTGAAAATTCAAATTATAAAAAAATTATCAAAACACAGTAAGCCAGTAGGAAATCTTTAAAGCACTTAATTTCATACAAAAAGTTAATATTTAATAAAAAATATTATTTTATTGCTTTATGATATTCTTACTTTGGTTGGTATTTCTTACGAGTGCTCCATCCGCGAACTGCCGATTGAATTTTAACTAACTGCTCACGTCGCCATAAGATCTTGTTTTTTACTAAAATAATTACACATTTTTATATTTATCATTATATTGAGTCAATATCTCTTATTTAACAAAAGTATATTATTAACTTCCCAACCTAACAATAATATTGTTAGGTTAGGAAGAGGCTGTCCAGCTAAGGAAGAAGGGGGAGGGGGCGAGAGGGGTATACTCATCTTCCTCTTGTTAAGGATTAATTTTTTGGGGTAAACACCTCCTCTCTAACCCTTCCTACCCGCTCCACTCTTCTTTACCAAATTTAAAAATTTTACCACAGTTTCTCTTTTTCGGTAAGTTTAACACAGTCATAAAAAATGCGATAAATGTTTGTTCACCATTCACTGTAATTATTACTGAAATCGTAACTCCTTAAATAGAGATGTCTCTATATGAACGAAACTGGTTTATATAGAAAACAGTAAACTTGTAGCTTTTTTCGTACTAAAATAGTAATTAATTGGGAAGAAAAATTTTTTTGCTTGTTAATTTATTTCTAAAATTTTTTTTCAAAATAATAAAAGAACACTAAGCAAATAATTAAACCACGGACCATTATTAAGTTAAGATTGAAATTTGTTTATTACAAGAATTCTTACATTTAATCACAGATAAGGTACACCATTGGTACTGTTTCCATCTGATTCTAATAAGCCACTGTTTTACTTTCGCCACCAATCGCCGCATGTTTTCAGGGTCAGCCCGTAACATTTGATCGAATTCTGCAAACTTACCTGGCCTAAAAAATGATAAAAAGATACTTTTGAAAAGTTTTTTACTAATATCAGTCAAACATATAAGTTCTCCAGAAAAAGGTTTTCAGCAGGGTTCAAACCATAAAGCAAAAAAAACTTTGATGTTTTGGTCAAGAGATTTATTTTACTATGCCCTAATATCCCCATACAAACTGAGAGTTAACGTATCTTATTATATTTTTGATAATTATGATGAAATATGCACAAAACGGAACGGTATTCTTTGGTCATCGACGGACGATCATTTTGACTGAATACCAGGTATTTAACATAACTTGATAATTTTTGCGCCATTAATGTAAGAGTTTCTTTTTATAACAGTTTTGTGTTTATATATGTAAAAAATAGCATAAGTCTTCTTATTTAGGAAGAGCTTCTAGACCTGGCATCGCCTGGTGCTTAGGATTCCCAGGCTTCTACACCTACCAGGCGTGCCCAGGATTCCCAGGGGGGGGAGGGGGTGAGGATCCCCTCTAGCTTTTAAAGGGGGGGTCAACTCGGGGTGCGAAATTTTGAAATCAGGAGGGTGGTCGTCAGGTGAGGTCCAGTGTCCAAAGCAAAACAGTTTTAAACTATAACTTTAATAATTGTTCTTTTTATAGGATAATACTCCATTTTATTGAATAAAAAGCGAAAGAGATAAAAAGGGCCTAAAAACATGAATATGTGTTAAAAATTCACGTTTTTGGAAGAAAATTCAGTAGAAAAAATACCAAAAATTTTCCCGACGGGGAAGGATGTTTTAATTTCAGATGATGCTTATTACAAAATTTAAATTTTTTTTATCCCTATACATTTTAAACACGTGTTTAAAATGTTAATAAAAGGTTAATTAGTGTTTATAGCAGTTTTATTTAACATGTATGCTTTGACCATTGAGCGGCATAATCGATTTGAAATGGAGAAAAGAAGATAAAGCGTCAATTTAAACTACCCGCGTTACGGGGAAAATTTGGTTTTCTGACTATTAATATGGAAGGCCAGGGCCGTAGCCAGGATTTGAATTGCGGGGGGGATTTTTTGGAAGGTGGATTATAGGGGTCCACAAGGGGGGTCTGGGGGGGCGGGAGCCCCCAGGCGGGGTCAAGGGGCAGAGCCCCTTGTCAGGGGGGTCCGGGGGGCATTCTGCCCCCCGTGGTGGAAAATTTTTTAATTTTAAGCTTTTAAAAGGCATCAGGAAACCTAAATTTAAGTACTGAATCTTTATTTATTTTTAGTTGTTTTTTTAAATAAATACAACAAAATAAAATAGTTTTAGGTATTTTATTACTATTTTAATAAAAAAGAACAAACGTTTTCTAAAAATAAAAAATCTTTATTTAATTTAAGTTTTTATAGTAAATGCTTCAGTTATTAATATCCAAAATTGTCCAAATTGTCGCTGGGGTTCCAACAGTTGTTAAGTAAGTTTTTTCTTTCATTTTCATTGAGGTTCCTGCCAGCGAAATTGGATATGTCCATTAAGTGCCTTTGTGGCTCTGTCATTTTAACAGTAATAATTGAAGAAGACGGTTTTAAAGTGAGTAACCAAAGCATTTACAATAAAAAATCCTAAGAAAACCGCTTTTTTATACCAAAAAAGTGGTTGAATAGTGACTTCCCGCTCTTTGATACTGCCGCTTTTATGCAAATATTTTCACACAAAACAAAAATACAATATTTTTAAACTCACTGCACTAATGTTTTGAATTATAAATAATTCCTTTTTTATAAATAAGAGCTTTTATGAACCTAAATCACTTTAAATAATGCATTTTAGATAGCTTTAATACATTACAGAGTGATTTGGAAAAAAAAAATTTTTTTTCTAAATTTTTAAAAAACCAAAGGGGGGACCCTTACGAAATTTTTTGCCTTCCCAGAGTTTGAGGGGGGATTAATCCCCCCAATCCCCCCCCCTGGCTACGGACTTGAAGGCATCAGGAAAGTTTCTGTATTAATATTAAAGATAAAAATAATTTTTCTCTCCCAAAATTCAAAAAACGTAAGGGTTCCCCCCTGACGAAAACATCCGGCTTCGTCGGAATTCGGGAGGGGGGGGAGCACGCCACTCTCTGTCTAGGCCGGGTTTCGGAACACGCGGTCGTGTAAGATATTAATTAGTTCAAAGAAAATGAAAACGCTCCTGTGATTTGTTTGTTGTTGATCAAAAATAGCAAATAAATAAAAATAATGTTGAATTAGCTTCTTAGATTTTATTCTAAAAGGTTTGGATAAAAATCCGTCTGAATTTCTTTAATGATGGTAAGAAACTTGTGTCTTTAACAGTGGCCTAAAATAAACTTTTATAGTCCAAGGATATTTATAAATTTGACACAAATTAACAAACCATTTTCAATTATTTTAACTTTTTTTTCAATTGTGCTAAAAATTATTGTATTATTGTACAATTTCAATTATCGCGCTGCAAGCGACAAAGGGTTTATTTAAAAAGTGGAGTGGTACATGTTTAGAATTATCTTTAATTTAGTAGTTTCTCTAAAATTTAACAATCTTCATTTTCTATTTACTATTTAACTTTTTTCTTCTAGATTTTGTGTATTTGCTTGCTTAGTATTTTGTTCTTTGTATTTTACTTTTGTTCTGCATTTTCTAATTAAATATTATGTGTTCCTTCACACAAGAGGACTAGAAAAGCACTACTCTTACTAGTAGCTAAAAGCAGAGACTGCAGATTTATATAAGGTAATAATCGCATCACTTTGGTTTTACTGTTATTCTCGGCCAAACATTAAACTATTTTAGTTTAATTTTTAAAGGAAAAAACCTTCAGGAAGCACTTTCCAAATTTTATATCGCCCAGTGCGAACTAATCTTTAATATAGATTATTTTTTATTCAACTGTGATATCTGGAATTCATTGAGCCAAAACTGAACTACATTTCCAACAGACCTGTGCGATGCACAAAAAAGGCGAAAAAAGCCAAAAAAAGGTGAAATTTAAGTAAAAATAGTAGTACAATTACTAAATTTTGTAAAAATCTGTTAACTGCAAAAATTTCACGATAACAGTTTAAAAAGCGAAAAATATTTTTGACGGGCACCAAAACGGGGAGGGGCACAGCTACTAATAAGCTGAGGCGGGCATCGCCAGATAATTCACACGTATTTTTTAAATCTGAGCTTGATAGTATGAGTATTAAAGGAGTATTTTCATAGAAATAGAAAAAAATATATATATTATATATATAAATTTTATTCGTGAATATACCCACTTTAACTACAAGTTACCTGAAAAAAACTTTCGTCAGACCAAATTTAAAATCCACATCATTTAATCCCAGAGCTTTAAAAAGACACTAAATAAAATAGATTTATAAGTTACATTATAGTTATTGTAGCTTTTTTAAAAACGCAATTTAAAAAAAAACAGAATGGAAATTTTTAGAACTAAAAACATTTTACTTTATTAGAATTATAAGATTTAAAAAGTTTGAAATTTTTAAATGTAAGTATTTTGGTATTATTATAAAATTCAATAACTGACTTATCAATAAAAATATTTTCATAATTTTGAAAAAAATAATGTATTAAATTTTCATAATCATTAAACAACAAACAATGTTTTAGTGCTGTTTACAAAATTGAAATCTTAATGTAACTTAAAAATGTATGATTATTGAATTCACATACTAAAACAAGAATTAAAAATCGGTAAACTTTAAAATTTCAAAAGCCGCAAAAGTCATATCGTTTCTCATTCCAGTGAGTTGTGGTTGTTGTTGAATAACCTGAAACTTATCTTCCCTATGCAGATTATGCAAAGGGCAGGCGCTAAGACAAGCCAGGAGGGGCGAAAATGTTTCACCCCTATAGTTAAGACTCTTCGTCCAACATTAATAACGATGTTGGCAACCTTTACCGCTAGAGTGTTCACTACATGCAGTGTTCACCCATTCCGAGGTCTTTGTCTAAAGGATTTTTTAAGTCGCGCCTAATATTGATCTTACTATTTAACGTCGTACATGGTCAGTATAGGTGTTCCTGAAAGGCCAGTGCTACAAACTCCACGCACAATAGAGCTGTATTTGTCCACTGGTTTGCTAGATGGAAAACTGCCATGTGTGGCCGACTTACAACAACAAACACTCTAGCCATGCCACGCTGGACACATTTCTATAAAAGAAAAGATCCAGCAACCAGGTTTAGGTGGTAGTTGGTTGGCATAGCCAGAGTTTTCAAGTGATTTCCTCCAGGAATGCTGCTGCGCCAGTGAGCCAGGTCTTCTGTTTTAGTGGATCAGCTATTGATGCAGTTGAAAAGGGGGGACATCAGCGGTCTGGGGCATGGGCATTCATGAAGGGGTATTCTTGATGTAGAAGCGAGAGACAAAATCGGATAGGGACAAGAGGCTCTCTAGTCGGAAGGGTGTCGCTGGTATTCAGGGGTGCTTTAGAGAGAGGGGGAGGAGAAGAGATTCTTACAAAATAGGGGAAGTAGTCGAGGCTGGGAGATGGGAAGAAACTCTGTAGGGCCAACTGAGGAGGGGGTTCATTCTCGGCCTAGAGTGCTGGAGGGAGGGGGAGTGGCAAGTCGGCAAGAAAGGGCAAGAAGAGAGGGATTCAAGGAGACTTGGTCGAGAAGAGATCTAGGAGGCCAGGGCATCCAGGCTATCCGAGGGCTGAGGGGAGAAGTGGAAGGGAGAGAGGTGGGACCATAGGGTTCCGTAGGAGGAGGGTCCCCTATAGCTTGTAGAGCTACTAGTCTTTGGTCCCCAGCTGTCCCAGCTAGGGCTTGAGGATGCTAGCGTCTAGATGCCGGGAGGGGGAGTGGGGAAGGAGGGATCAAAAGGACACCTAGGAGGGATTTGGAGCGGTAAAAGGGTGTATGGTCACGTGGGTGGTAGTGTATTCGTGAAGATGGAGAGAAAAGTAACTGGATTTTTGGATAGGAGGTGGGAGATTCAGGTAGATAGAGTGGAGGTAATGGGAGATTGTTCCATGGGCTATGTGTTCCGGGGAGTAGACTGTGGTGTCGTCAGCATAGGAGACGATGACGCGGCAGGTGGGGAGGTATGTCCGATATGTAGAAGTGAAGAGGGTGGAGCAATGACTGAGCCCTGAGGCACGCCTGTTGTACTATCCTGGGTTAGAGGGAGTCTCTGAATGAAGTTTTGGATTCTGCCTCTGAAATAACCACTAGCCATTGATTAGATAGGCTGGGAGTGTGCTGTTTGCTATCTGGAAAAATTCTATGCTGATGGTGTGAAGGCCTGGTAAGGTCCAGGGCTGCTACTATGTTCGTTGGGTGGGAGCTGGTGAAACCGGTTATATATGTAGTGAAGGAGGGCGGTGTGTGGAGTGTTGGGTTGAAACCGTGCTGATCTGAATAGGTGTTGTCAATGTGGAGGATGGTGGATTATTTTTCAAAAACTTTTACTGCTACGACAAGAGTAAATTTGGTCTGTAAGAAGTAGAGATGAGATCCTTTCCGGGTTTGCCAAGTGGTATTATGATGCAGTTTTCCAGATGTAGGTATGCTATTGTTTTTAGTGATAGGTTGAACAGATCAGTTAGATATGAATGCCAAGAGGACCAAGGTTTTTAAGGTGGAAAATGGTTAGGTTGTCAGGACCAAAAGCTTTGGAGTTGTTAGATGATTTTATGGCATTTTCTACTTCTATGGTTGTGATAGTTTTGGGTTCTTGTTTGATTTTTTTAATGCTTCTGATTAATTTTCGATTTTCTTTAGATGTTTTGAAAGGTTTGTTTGGTGAAAATTGTTTGTTAAAGTTGTTTGCTAGTAATTGTGGGTCGTTGATTAAGTTTCCATTGAAGTTTATTGCGCTATTTGGGATGGGTGTCTGTTTGTTATCCAGTGATTTTATGGTTTTCCAAAGTTTAGAGGAGTTGGTTTTATGGCTGAAAGTGTCCAGATATGAATGCCATTTTTTGGTAGCGTTGGTGCGGATTTGGATGTGGATTTTTTTGGTTGAGCTCTTGTATTTGGTGTGAAAGTGGGTTGGTTTTGCGCAGATTGTCTCTTTCATTGATAAGTTTTATGGTTTCTGGAGTAAGGTTGGCTTGAAAATTGTTGTGACGACCGGCTGGTATGTTGTGTGAGGAAGCTTTGATTAATATATTTCTAAACGTTTTTCATCTTTTTTGACTTCTGTGGGAGCTGGGATATTAAGTAATTTAGTTTCTATTTCGTTTTTGTAGTTGGTCCAATTGGCTTTATTGAGGTTGGTGAAAGTTTTCCTGGTTTTAGGTGCTATTGTCTGATTGGTTTGAAGGCTGACGATGATTGGGAGGTGATCGGAGCTCGGTGTGGTAACCGTTTTCCAGTCTGAGGAGGTAAGGAGTGAGTCTGAGATGAGGGAGATATCTGGCGATGTTGGATTCCCATTTGAAGGGATACGTTTGGGTGTGTTTGTGTTTGAGACCCATGTTCATTTCTTGATGATGTTTGCAATGTAGTCGCCTCTGGCATCTGTGAGGCTTGAGTGCCAGAGTTCATGGTGTGCATTGATATCTCCAAGAATGATACTATCCTGATTGTTTAGAAGATTGGCTATATTTGGCTGGTAATTAGTTGTGCAGGAGCTGGATGGTGGAATGTATAGATTGGTGATTGAGAGGTCAGTATTGTTGAAGAGAATGTGGATGCCATGCATTTCTGCATGTGATCATTCTGTTGAGTGTCCAAGTTAATTTTGAAGTTGATGAATGGTGTACCGAAAAAGAGTAGACCACCTCCATTGGAATTTCTGTCTTTCCTGATAGTTGTGTAGTTGGGAATATGTGATCTTTGATTTTGGTGAGAGTTTAGTTTCCTTGATGGCAGCTATGTGAATGTAGTGATTAATTAAAAAGTTTTATAGTTATTGGAGTTTTTTGGACAATACATTGGCTTTAAATTGCAAGATAATTAAGTAGAATTTTTGGAGTTTGTTTTGCAAAGTGGAGAGAGCGTCAGTTTTACAGAAAAATTTTGTTTAATTTTTAGCTTTAGTTCTCATTTAGATGCACCAATTTTACATTTGGTGCATTGGACGCTGTTTCTATTAACAGTTTTATTACAGTTTGCACAAAAATATTGCATCTTGTTGGGGCCGGGGTTTGGATGAATGTCTCCGGAAAGAGTCATCAGTTTTTTCGGCAGCCATTTTGGCCGCCGATTATAGAAAAAGACTGTGCAGTATCGCATTGGCAGTCAGCAGTGGCGGAAATCGCCTGAGTTGACTGGAAAAGAGGTAGAGCTCTTGACCATTTCCATTGCTGGATCTGGGCAGTGTCGCTGCGTGGAAGCCGCTCCGTAGACACCTAGGTGGTAGTGGAACCCGTAGGCCCGTTAAGTGCTGCCTGAAGGTCAGCACAATCCTGGTGGCTCAATGGCGGAGTGAGTTGTGGTCATAGCCAAAGGTGGGCAAGGGGTGGGGTCATACATGGGCACGGGGGAAGGGGGGTTGGGGGGGGTTAACCCCCCCAAATTCTGAGAAGTGGGGTTTAGCCCCCCCCCCACTCAGAAGTGGCGGGGGGAGAAAAAGTTAACCCCCCCCCAATTTTGGAGACTTCTAACTGCCTCCAAACTTAAGTTTTGAGGTCAAAATGAATGTTTTAAGCAATAAAAAGCTCAAAAATGCAATAAAAAGGGCTTTTTGACCTAAAATTAGTGTTTTTAATCTATTTTTCCTTCAAAATCGAAAAACGATATGGGTAAAATGCACTCCAGAAAAAAAAACGATATGGGTATTTTGCGTTTCTCGGATTTTAACCCCCCCCTAATTTGGGGTTTAACCCCCCCACTCCGGACCAACTTGCCCATGTATGGGTGGGGTTATACCCCCCAAAAATCCTGATCATAGCTGACACTCCCTTAAAATTTGTGGGTACCTTCCCGGACACTCCCCTCAAATTTGGGGGGTCCCAGTACTAAAAACGCTAAAAATGGGGTATTGGAGGTGAGGTACACCCCAAAAATTTTTTGGGAACCCCCCTAAATTTCGGGGCTCGGGTATACCCCCCCAAATCCGGGAGGCTGCCCACTGATGGTCATACCTGTGCACTGCCCCCGGGGTTTTATTAGAGGGACAATTCCAAAACGGGGGGTACGGGGGAAAAATTTTTTGAAACGGGGCAAGGGGCAAGCAGAGGAGAATAAAAAAAAAAAGAAAAAAAGAAGGGAAAAGAGAAAAAAGGGACAAAAAAGCGAAAATAAGGTAAAAATAGGTCTAAAATGGCTTAAAATACATTGAAATAGGCTAAAAACTGCAAAAACTTCGCGATGATGGCGTCATTATAGAACAAAAATGGCGTCACAATTTTAGGGTACTTTTTTTTGGCGGGGGGGGGGCAATAAGGGGGGGGGCAAATCCTCCAATAAAGCGGGCGGGGGCATTTCCAGACCGTGCACAGGTCTGTATGGTCATAGCATTACATAGAGTACCGCCGGTGCAGCAGTTATGCACGTAATTATTATGATTATAGAAAAGTATATAATTTTATAATAATGCATCAGTACAGAGATCAGGTACTACTCCAGGTAGCGCCACGCCACGAGCCAAAGTTAATAATTGTCTTAATCAAAAAATCACGTTAATTTTTGTTTCAATAACGCAACTGATGGAAAAAAATTATACCTTGCAAAATAGCCTCGGTTCCAAACGAGCCAAATCAGGAGGCATAACGGCCCGATACTGTTTGTATAGTTCATGGAAAGAGGTGCGGGAGGGGTAGCCCTGGTGCATTAATTCCAAGACACTCGGCATACCCGCGCACTGCAATTGACTCAGCACTTCTGCGCCTTCGAACTTTTGAGCTGCCATGATCCCATTGGGTTTCACGCAACGAACAAAATGGGTGCCCTAGATTCATTTAAAACAAATAATACAAAATAAAATAAAATAACAAACGGTTAAACATTTTACTTTTTAAAAGCAATTTAGACTAGTTAAATATGAATATAGAAATAGAATTATGATGTTCACAAAAAAATCAAATCAATTTTGCCAAAGATTCTTACCGCACTGTCCAATTTTTCCATAAGCAGTTTGAGCTGAGCGCGGAATTTAGATCCCACACTTACGAATCCCAATTTCCCCCTTTTGCTTTTGGACTGTTCGGCGGCCACCGAGCCATTTTGGAAGATCTGACGAATCAGCGGGGACTTACTGTCCTCAATTAGGAACTCCAGGGAAGCGTGAAGCGCATCGTTATTTTTTTCCACGAACAAAGCCTACATTTTTATGAGCGTAAAACAGATATATTAAGGATTAAAATAATGATAATAATGTTAATGCATAAGAATGGTGAAATACATGCAGCAAAAACTCGACGCGTAAAATTATTCTAGCAAAAGACAAAACAAAGTTTCGAAAAAAAAGCCTTAAATTAAATGGAATAGTATAAAGCTACATAAGTCTAAAAACTAAATGCCAGAAAAGACTGAAACAAGTCTCTTTAAAACCTGTAAATTAATAACAGATTTTGTGAAATTTTCAGAAAAACAAAACCGAATAAAAACAATATGTGTAAAAGCTTTAGTTTGCATTTTTTAACCATTAATAAAACTTAATTCACATAAATTTTTCTCAAAGTGGATTAACTTTTACATGAGTTAACCAGCTGGAAATACCACAGTATTAGTTAAGTCACACGTCGTCAAAACGATACAAAAAAAAGTATAACGCAAGCGTCACAGTAACCATGAAAAACTTCTGTCAAAATAAATTATTGCATTGCGCATTAAATTTTGTAATTTATCATTATTTTTGTATAAAGAAAAACATACCGTCATATTAATGGCTTTTTAAAATCAAATATCAAGTTCTAAGTCCAAAAAACATTGAAAAATTCAGATTTAATATAAGGCGACTTTTAATTTAACAAATACATTGACAGTTAATTTGTTTTATGTAATAAATAGAAACATTAAAGAAAAAGTCGCCTTATATCAAATCTGAATTTTTCAATGTTTTTCGGATTTAGAACTTGATATTTGATTTTAAAAAGCCGTTAATATGGCGGTATGTTTTGCTTTATAGGAAAATAATGATAAATTACAAAACTTAATGCGCAATGCGATAACTTATTTTGACAGAAATTTTTCATGGTTACTGTCACGCTTGCGTTATACTTTTTTGTATCGTTTTGACGACGTGTGACATAACTAATACTGTGGTATTTACAGCTGGTTAACTCATGTAAAAGTTAATCCACTTTGAAACAAATTTATGTGAATTAAGTTTTATTAATGGTTAAAAAACGCAAACTAAAGCTTTTACACGTATTGTTTTTATTCGGTTTTGTTTTTCTGAAAATTTCACAAAATCTGTTATTACTTTACAGGTTTTAAAAAGACTTGTTTCAGTCTTTTCTGGCATTTAGTTTTTAGACTTATGTAGCTTTATGCTATTCCATTTAATATAAGGCTTTTTTTCCAAACTTTGTTTCGTCTTTTGCTAGAATTTCCCCCTTTTAATGATTGAATTCAATGTCATTTATTAAAGATATAAAACATTAAAATATTTGCTCATTTTAAAAGAAACGTCATGGTCTCCTCATGATATGAATAAAATTATTTTCATATCTAAAACTTCAATGTAATTTTAAGCAGTATACTATACAAAAATTAAGTTCGGGTAACTCCATAAAATTGTATGGAACCTGAAAGAACCATATAAAATAGTGTGTTTTTCTTCTGTTTAAATTTTTTTAGTTAGACCTGATTTAACCACTTTTTTTGAAAATTAGCTTTATTTGGACTTTTGTTTTGTGCTTGATTTTTCTGGATTGATGGTTTATTTTTAAACAACAAAACCACACCATTGTAAATGGATTTTCCAGGTTCCATACAATTTTACGAGGTTACCCAGACCAGTCTTTTCTCGCATTAAATTTTTGGAGTGATTGTAGCTTCATAGTATTCCATATAAAGAAGACTTTTTTTCTGTTTCGATTTTGATAAATTTTCGTCTATTGAAACATTGTATCCCGCAGCGCTCACACGTCACCCAAAATTTATTTCATTTTATTTTTTTAAATATTTTTATTGTTGCCATATGGCTGCTAATTAGTGGTAAGGATATTTTTTCGCTCTTCCCGTTAAAAATTAGTAATTTTTATAAAAAGGTAAGGAATTATTATTTAAACCCAAAAAATAACCACAAGAGAATGTGTATTACTAAATGAAGTTAGTTAGTACTGAATGAAGTTAGTGCATTTAATTTCGGCACTTTTTTGTTTTTCCAATGTAACTTTTCACTGTATTGCCCGATTTTCACGTTTAATAGCTCATTTTGAAGCTTTTACGATACTGCGTTGCGTCACAAAAGTTTCACTCTAAGAAAATAGTTTTTTTTATTTAAATAAATCTGTTTTTAAAAAATGGAAAATTGCCGAAATTAAATGTGTGCATTTAATTTCGGCACTTTACAAACAATCGATTGTTTCTCAGTCAAAAAATCATCATTTTGAAAAATTTAAAAACCTATCATTATCTCCAGACAGTTTTCTTTAATTTAAGCTTCTACTTGTTGTTCAACGTGTAACTGGCAAAAAGTTACAGCTAAAATCCCAAATGGTATCAAAATGAGCAAAATTTGGGAAAAAAGTGCATTTAATTTCGGCACTTTTTAAAAGGACTCTCTTAATCGAGTTTAAGTGCAGTGCTATGACCCCTACAAATTTCAACGTTGTCTTTTAACTATTTACAACTACAATTTAATACCCGACCATTTAATTCAACCCGTTTTTACCTACAGCAATATGTGTGCCAAAATTACACTATTTTATTTTATAACGATTGCTCACCACAGACGCAACGTAGAACCACGGGGACTAAAAATTCGGAAAATAGACTAAATTTTACCAGGACAGTTTAATTTTTAAACCAATTTATTGCGTAATCATGAAATACCCATGTTCTGAAAACGAGTAACAATTTTATTTTTTATAAATCACACAATTTCACATGAAAATATCATAACATAACAAATAAAAAGCTCACGACAGTCATCTACATATAATTAGCTTTCATTTGAGCTATCAAACGTCGTATTCCGTCCAGGATTACCAAAAATATAGTCCAAAATCAAAAATGCCCAAATGGGAAAAGTGCCGAAATTAAATGCACTACCCTACTTAATATGTAATTCAGTAAGGAAAAAAAGTGTCACACAAGTACCCCAGTACCTAATGCGCAACTTGGAAAAAAAACTGGTCGTTTTTCACATGAACAGAGGTTTAACTACGGGCAATAGAGCATATACGAGAATAAAATTGAGGTGAGGCGGCAATTTAGCAACTACGTGGAAAAAATCAGTTCCAAATATTTATCACAGGGAAAAATTTTTGGGGGACCCCCCCCCAAAAAAAAACAAAACAAAAAAAGTTAAGCAAATCAAGCTTATTAGTATGAAATTCGGGTATGTTTAGCAAAAGTTTTTAGGTTTTTAATATCAGAAAAATATGGGTAATATTTTAGTTATGTAAAATGTTTAGATTTTTAATTGGCTAAAGAACTATTAAAGGTTTTGTTGATTTCGATGACGCCATCAACAACAGTTAACCACCGCGCAGTGACTTAACCCATTAAGGGAAAGAGCGCTCCGCGCTTTTCCCTGATTAGAAGTTACATTATCTGTCTATGACAACAACCACAGAAGTCACGTCATTATTATCTCTTGGTAACGAAACTCGTATAAAAAACCCAAACCACAAACATTATCAATATTTTTTTACTTCTAATTATTAAAAAGACAATTTAACCCCTTAAAATTTCGGTTGCCTATAAAGACCGCATTTTTCTAGGGGAAGATCACAAAAACCCCGAAATCTAAAAAGGCAACTCATATTAAAGACAACGTATAAAAAGAACTTTTATTTTAAGCTTACAGTCTGATAACAAACTGCGCCAGCAAAATGCCGAACTAGAAATCCTTCATCATCACGAATGTCTCGATGCTCCCGGAGCTTTGATTTTCGAGGAATCTATCAAAAATCGATCGGTGTACAATTTTAAATTAAAAATTAGCATGTTATAAATATTTTCATTAATTTCAACAGAAATATTACAACAAAAGAAAAATTTCGCTTACTTAAAATTCTTGCTACATTTAGCATACAGTAAAACAATTTTTCGTGCAATAAATATTTAATTTTTTTAGTGCAGCAAATTTTTCTACTGGAACGCAGGAGAAGTTTTATTAAATTGAGTATAAGAAATCGCTGCTCAGAAGAACTAACATTAAAATAGTAAAATTTTGCTACGAAAAAAAAGCTATACGAGGTATCATTGGAAAGCTGAAAGTTCAGGAAATGCCGAATGCAGATAAATGGTTTTAAAACGAGCTACATGATTATCTTTATACAGGACAACCGACAACGTATTTTTAAGTACCACAGGGCGAAAAATTCAGAACAAGAACAGTAGTTAAAAACATTTTATTAGAGCAAGTTTTCGGCACATACTGGTAGCGGTAGCATCTTCAGGTGATTTCTAATACGAACATAAGTTCAGGTAAATTAACTAATATAAAACATATACATAATAAAAACAAAAGAAATTAAAAAGTAACATTAAACAAAAAAACAAAAAACAAACTATAACACCACCCCCATGTGATAGATATATAATAGGGAAAGTTAGTTATTATTGTTTTTGTATAGCATAGTGCAGCCTTCGTTTTGGGGGTCAAAGGATAGTCGCAATTTGAGGTTAGCGAACCCCCCCCTAAAACACAAAAAAATAGTAAAAATTGAAATTGGTTCAACTTACAAATTTTACTTTTTTTTGTTTTAAATTGTGTCTATCTATTTTCAAAACAATATACCAACTCTTTCCCTATCATTGTTTTTATTATGTATAATATTTATAATATGTTTTATACTTGTTAAGTTACCTGAACTTATGTTATGTTCATAGGTGGGCAGGGGGAGGGGGTAGACACCCTCTTTTTAGGTCGGCAAGGAAAAATGGGGCAGACAGACCCCCCTTTGCAGGGCGGCCCAGGATTCATTTCGGGGGGGGGGGGGGCGGCGGGGGCCCACAACCCGAGGGGGCGGGGGGCGAGAGCCCCCAGCGGGGCAAGGGGCGAGCCCCGCAGGGGCGTCCCGCAGAAGAACCGCGCCCGCGCCCCGCAGAAGGAGACGACCCGCAGGCAGGAACCAACACACGACAACGAGAACGAAAAACAAGAAAAACAAAACAAAACCCCCGCGCGAAGCGGGAAAAAGGAAACACAAAAACCGGGAGGGAAGGGGGGGGGGGGCCCCACCCACCAGCACAAAACAAACGGGGGGGAAACCCCCCCACCCCCCCTGCCCAGCTATGTAAGGGGGGTTAAGGGATTATACCCTCAAAAACCCCGACTATAGCCGACACCCCCCCCCCAAAATTTGGAGGTCCCCTGGACACCCCCCTCAAATTTGGGGGGTCCCAGTACTAAAAACGCTAAAAATGGGGTATTTGGCGTATACTAAAAAAATTTTTGGGACAACCCCCTCCAATTCGGGGTGTCAGGTATACCCCCTAAAATCCAAGAGGCTACCCACCTATGGTTATGTTCGTTTTAGAAATCGCCTGAAGATGGTACCAGTATGTACCGAAAGCTTGCTCTAATAAAATGTTTTTAACTACTGTTTTTGTTCTGAAATTTATTTTACGACTACGCTTCCCGAGAACGTTATCTAGGGCGAAAATTTTTGAATCTTCCGACAAAAATTTTTCCTCTTTAAATAAAATACAAAAACATCCTTTTTTTTAAAGCTGAAGCGGGCCGGCCATGGATATTCCATATTACCGCCTACCACCCTATATCAGCACTGACAAAAAATACGTTTTTTTTTTCATTGCTTTTTTCAAAATATTTCAGATTAAAAACATAATATATTTTTGATTAGCACCTTGCAAGGATGTATCTTTTACATTCAGCGTTCTTTTAACCTTTTTTTTTCGAAACCTCCCCGAAACTGGTGAAACAAACCCACCCCTTTTAGGAATTTCCAAGCATGATATCTTCCTAACTTAATAAAATGTTTACGTACAATTTTTAGGTCAGTCATTATGTTGTTTTTAAGTTTAATAATACGTTACTTTGACGTCAATTATGTACATAACTTAAAAAAAATTATCACAAAATATAAATAGTTACTAAACAAATCAAAAAAACGAAAGTATAAAATAGTAAAAAAATAAAAGTACACTAAGCAAGGAGCTAAACATTATACATTATTGTGTCTATCTAGGTAAATTTATCTAAATTTAGTTTCTCTGTTTGTGACTTAACGAAGTGGCAGTTTAAAGTTATTATAATGGCTGTTTTATATTAATAGCAAAGTCAAGAATTGGCCATAAATCAAAAAAATCAACAGCCAGAAAGATTTTTTAAAGTATTTACTCGCAAAAATAAAAATAAGTTGCTTACAGCCAATCTAAAATGATTTTTATGGCGTTGATGTAATGAATTGGTAAAGTTTTGGTAGTTTGCTCGAGGCATTTTGCTTTCTTCATTTAAAAGATCAATAATACCATCATTTGGAGCTTCAATTAAATCTAAATAATAAAGTTTTTTATATACTTTATAAAATTTATTTTTATGTACTTTTTATATATCATTTACCCTGTGTGAAAGCTACTTTTAGATGCATTCGCAGGTAGGTACGTAATTTTGCGGTAATTATTTTGTTCTCTTACTAAGGTAAAAACAATAATTTGCACCTTATTATGTACACAAACACCATTAGATTGTTTTATATAAAAACACGCAAACAAAAAGGTAAAAAAACATAAAAATGGACTTTTTATGTTCGCAAGTTTAAGAGCTGTTTTCCGGAAAACCAATAGTGAAAAAATTTTACCTATGCAATCTTGATTATCAATATATTCAATTTTTTTTACACCAAGACCTTCTTTATCGTACAATTCTTGTTCCTAAAATATAATTTTTATTCTAGGTTTTTATGCCAAATCGACGCCACTGGCGCCTGAAATTTTCCCCTGGCGCCTAAAATTTTGGGCCTAGGCGCCTTGATTTTTGGTTAGAAAAGTATTTTTGGTAGATTTTTTTAGTCAAATAGACTAAAAAAATTTTTTAAGGTTTAAATGATTCTAAAATTTCTAAAAGTTTTTTTTCGCGCTTCGCTTTGCTCAGCGCGTGATTGTTTTGAACTTATTTATGATTAATCACTTTTTCTTATGACATTTAGGTAATACTGCTAATTATTTCTCTTTTTTACTTTGAGAATGTAATTTAAAACAAAAATCCTGAAAAAAGCTAATTAATAAAGCTTAATTTTGATTAAAACCTAATACTAAACTCTTATAAAATCATTATTTGCTAAGTTATTGTAAAATTTTTTAATATTTTGTGAAGTAACTTAATGTATCTTTAAATTCTTATAACGCACATAAATTTTTTTTATGATTCTTACAAAATGTTTCTTTCTGTTTCACCAAAAATAACTGCCAATTAATTTGATATTGATATGAAGTTAAGTTTTAATAATTTATCAAAAATCCTGTCCAAATATTTTAACTTATCAAACAAACGAAAATTTCAAAAATTTAATTAAATAGTATAATTAAATAAAATCAAAATATGAGTACCGTGGGTGAAACCTCAAGGAAAAATCATGTAAACGACCTGTCTAAAAAACCTACAAATTTTACACAATACCGAACGAAAATTGGTTCTAAATATATTTTTATATTCAAAACTATGCTAGTTTTAATCAACCCTAATTTAGTTGATGATTTTCAGAGTCAGTGTTAATTTTTTTGGCTACATTATTATTTTTTGACAAAATTTATGCATTTAGAATTGAACATAGAAATATACAAAAAAGTTAGTGTTTTCTTTAAAATTTTAGTGTATAAAACAAAAAAATGACTACATAATCATCCATACCTAAAAAACTATTATATTAGCCAGCCCTATGTGTTGATATGGAAGAAATTTCTGGCAATTGATATGGCGCCTAGATTTCTCGGCTGGTGCCTAAAATTTGGAGGCTAGGCGCCAGCTGGCGCCTAGGCGCTGGCGAAAAAAACCCAGTTTTTATTTTATGTTTTATAGTCTGCACAGATTTTGTATTAATTTAAAATGAAATAAAGATGTTTACACGTTACGAATAATAAAGTCTAAAAGATAATAATAAAATTACCTGTTTTAATATACGATCATTAAAAAATTGCTGAAGTTTTTCATTGCAATAATTAATACAAAATTGTTCAAAACTGTTCACGGTAAAATATTCTAAAAAAAACTAAATTTTTTTATGGTTTTAAGTTGAAAGAAATAAATTAACTTTTTTAGCTTATAAAGAAAAAAGTTGTTTGTTTTTCAAGATGTATACGGTAGTCTTTTAATTTAAAATATGTCAGTAAAAGTTTTTGTCTAACTGAGCTATACTTCTAATAAAAACAACCACTATTAAAATGATAGTTTTAGGAACTGTTTTTAAAATTTTGTTTTAGGAAGGTTTTGATAATGAAATTTGGAGCAACTAATCACTATTTCTATCATTGGTATTCAGTTAGATTTTCTTCTTAAAAATGGATAAATTTTTAATCAGTGTAAGGGCATCATTGCCTGTGCCTTTACTTTGGAAGATGAGAAGCGTTGCAGTCAAAGTAGGGAAGAAGTGGTACGAATAGGGGCATAAATTAGGAAAAAGAAAAACACTTTAACTTAAGAAGATATAGTTAAATTCTTCCTTTGCAGTTCTTTAATGCTTTATTTTTATACTATTACCTAATTTTGGTTTTATTATACATTTTGAAGATGAGAACTAACGAAATTTAGGTTAATTAATTATAATGAAATGTTGGGCAATTTCCTCGTAAAAGATGTTTATTTCTTGACGTTTCGAAACCACGACGGGTTTCTTCTTCAGAAAAACAGACAGGATTCTATAACAAAAATAGAAATAAATAAATAAGGTTATATAAAACATTTTACAAAAACAAATTAATGTCACAAAAACTTATAATAATTCCAGTAAAAACGATAAAAAATAGGTAATTTAGTTTGAAACGCGGCCATAAAAACAAAATAATAATTATAACAATGGAAAGTTTTTGTTGAAACAATATAAAAACATATTTTGATTTTACATATATATACAATATAAAAACACATTTTTTGAAAAACATAACAAAATATGTTTTTGTATTGTTTCAACAAAAACTTTCCATTGTTATAATTATTATTTGGTTTTTATGGCCGCGTTTCAAACTAAATTACCTATTTTTTATCGTTTTTACTGGAATTATTATAAGTTTTTGTGACATTAATTTGTTTTTGTAAAATGTTTTATATAACCTTATTTAAATATTTCTATTTTTGTTATAGAATCCTGTTTGTTTTTCTGAAGAAGAAACCCGTCGTGGTTTCAAAACGTCAAGAAATAAACATCTTTTACGAGGAAATTGCCCAACATTTCATTATAATTATCATGAATACTCCTCAGAAATCAGTTAAATCTTAGGTTAATTAAATTGATAAAAATTTTGCGTTTCAAAAAAAAACTCAAATAATAGCCGTAGAATTGGGATTAAACGGATTTGAGAAGAGAATTATACCGAAAATTTTATCTCTACCAGCCAAAGTAAGAGGAAGCATTGCAATTGCAAGCCTAATACAATTTGGAAAGGTTGGGATGGGTCTCTGGCCCGCCTATTATTACCTGCATAGCCTTTAAATTTTGGGTTTTTTTTTCTAGATAAAATTGATTAAACTTTCTTCACCAAACTATTTTTTAACCCTAGCTAACTCGCCTAGATTTTTAACTGGGTCTCTAAAGATTTTAAACCCTAAGGCGGTTTATTGTAATCTAAACATACTATAACATAAAAATAAAGGACACTAACAATTAATTTACCGAATCCAGCGATATCTAGCACACCAATGTATGAGGTACTTTCCGAAAACGGGATACACTTGTTTATTCTTGCCACAATATAATCAAATAGTCGACTGTAAATTGCTTTCGTCAGTGCATCTCGGGCGTGTTGCGCCTCGTGAATTTTTAGAGGAACCCTAAACAAAATCATCAATAAAATAAAATAACGATTATATTTGAACATTTATTTTCGCCGAAATTTTGAGGAGAAAAAAAACCAAATAAAATACGTTATACTGAAACCACAATGAAATATATAATTAATTAGTAGTTAATCCTGCACCCAGTTGATAAATAAACAAATATGTATGCAATTGTTAATTGCAGGTTATTATACTTTTAGTTTTAATTATATAAAACAATCAGACGTAATAACTGATAAATAAAGAACAATACAATATTATGCGCATACAATTATTGTAATATTAGTACATAAGGCAAGAGATCCGAATCCAACTACTAAAGACATAAAAATTGGTTTTTTGGACAATACCCTCTAAAATTTTCGGGCACTTTTTGGGTATATATACAACCCCAACATTCGGAAAGCTGCACCCGTATGTTTGCAATGCAAAATGCTTAATGGTAAATAAATTGAAAATCAATGTCGTAAAAATCGTAAAAAAACTAAGCATAAGAATGTGAAACTAAAAATAGAATTGACTAAAACCAAAACTATTTGCAAAACATGCTCCTTCACACAGAGTGTCGTTCACGTGGTGTTTCAGTATTTCTAATATCCACAAATACGGGCTTAGAATAAGTCATGTTCATTTTCTTTAGCGAATATAAAGATTTTCGCCTCTCTTTGCAACGAAAAGAAAGATTTGCCATTCTAACGTTTATTTCCTTATTATCAAAGGAATCAGAGTTATGAATACCGATTGCTCCATTTTCCTTCCTGAATATGTCACTGGATTTTGAACATAACATAATAAATTCTATGCGTTCTGTTACAAACGTTTTAAGTATATTTATGTCGCGGTTTATGATTTTTAAAAAAATTCTTCTAAATTGTTTGTGTATAAGCAAAGTGATCCATGAATTTAATGTTGAATTTATTCCGAACAATATTCCATACCTATTACAAAATAATAAGAAAATTTCATTACAAAATGGCCCTTTTGTTACTTTTTGTTTAGCTACATACTATAACACGAAAATTAAGATTGTAAAAATAAATTGGTGTTAAAAATTTATCCATTTGAATTTATTTTATTTAATTCTGTTTATATTTAAGATTTAAAACTAGCTAAAAGTATGCTAAAGAATGAAACAGAAATATTTTGTCAGGTTTTATTTATATTTAAGTATGATTTCATGTTTTTTCGTGTTTATAAATCCAGTCGTGAGTGAACCCAAAATGGGTTTTTATTCGGATTCTAAAATTTCACGGTCTATAATATTCGAATACGGTATAGAATAAGCTAATTTCAGCCTATTTATACTATGTTGGTAATTTTTACTGAAAACTTTATAACGATTTGTAATCAAGAAGGCGTTTGGATTACTTTACATTCTTATTATTTTATAAAATATACATGTTCCAAAAGCTTAGCAACTCCCTACTTGTCCAAAATTTGATGCAAAAAATTAGCCAATAGGGTAAAACAGTAACACCAGATGCGAAAGTTGTTGCAAAAACGAACACTACTGCTTTCCACAATTTTTTGACGTAGAGTTTGTGCTTTCGAGATGCTCGAAGATTCGAGACCGCTAGGACTGCTCGTGACTGTTTTATTACGATTTTTAAAATTAGACTGCTGAAAACTAGAGAACAAATTAACGGAATTATGAACCATACCAACGGACTTACGAAGCCATAATAAGCGCGAAAATAACGAGAATGAACTGATTCGTTTCCACAATTTAATGATTTTGGAATCGCAGTAGTGGGAAAAACTATACAACCCATTAAACACACTGCTAAAATGCTTAACATGATTTTTTTCGAATTAACCATGCCATTATATTTGAACGGGTGTGCTACATACAAGAACTTTTCTATGTTTAGTAGCAACGTCAAGTTTATAGAAACAAAGTTAAAAAAGCAACTTAGACATTCCAAAACTACATAAAATAAGTGTTGTGGGTTTTTTAGTAAACCAACGGAATTCGATAAGAAATATTATAAATTTCCGGCTGAAAAAACGAATATGCAATGACAACAATCCGTCAAAGTTAGCCAGAAAATGATCCATCGATTTTTAGCTGCTTTGATCTGATGAAATTTGTTTAAAATATAAAAAACTATTAATCCACCAAATACGCCGATTAAATTAAGGGGAATTAAAAATGTGACTATCCATCCATTGTAGCTAAAAGAGTTTTTTATAAAAACAGAGGAGCAAGAAGACATAATTCTTTTTTAGCAGAGTAATTAAAACCTTTTTTACTTAAAATTTACAAAATAAAAAAGGATTCCACTAACAATGAAGTTTTGTAATTTTATTAAATATAAATAAACAAATTCGATTCGCTAATTCGATTAAACAACATTATTCATTCATTCAAGCATCAAAATCTATTTAAATCAAGATTGCTGCGATAATGACAGAGCTGTGTGTTACATTTACATAGTTCTACTTTATTAATCATTAGCGAAAAAAATTACTAAACAAAATTTAGGCATTATTATCAGCCATAAATTTCGTCAAAATATTTAGAGTGGGTTTACACTCCACAATATAAAAATCTATTTTCCTATCTGCGGGTTTCTAGAAATGAACACCAGAGGTATAATGCCTAATTAACAGCTACAATACTTTTAATTACTAATTTCTTTTAGACGTTTGAGTTTTTAATTTTTTTTTCTTTTATATTTTTAATAAAAACATTTTTTATTGATATCAAAAACCCTTAGGCCTTATTTCAATAAACATAAATGATTGAACAGAAAATATATGCGCGGACTGCCTGGGATCGTGATTGAACAAACAAAAACAAGAACAATTATTGCATACGTAACCTCTCCACGAAGCGGAGAAATTTGCATAGGTTTAATTTTATGCTTTTAGGGTGCACTAAATTTTTATAGCCCAATAATCAAAAAAAGGAAAGGGAGAGGGGACATTTTTACAAAAATGGCTGGCTTTAGTAGAAGGGGGGGAGGCGTCCCTCATAATTGGTTTCGTAAAACCTCATCGTATGCATGGCTCAAAACTGTAAAAAAAATTTATATCTGTGAGGTTAAAACCAGCTATATTTTTTTAAAATTTATTTGCTAAAAAAAGTAACTCTCACTACCTAATGACAGTTCCAATTTTTCCTCCTTTGGCAGCCTGCATGACCCTAGAAGTAAGTCCTACGTTCAGCTCCATTTGTTCGACTCCCAACAAACCCGAAGCCATTAAAAGACTTCCTTCGCAACCAGCAGCCAAACAGCAACCGCCTATAATTAAATAGGATTGACGCTATTTTTTTATGTAACTAATATAGGTCGATGTCGTAGAATAGACTATGAGATTTGCGTTGCGGCCAACCGGGTTTGTATTCAAACTGGGTCGTAGAATAAAATCTTCTTCTTCTCTTATTGTGGCTTACGCCAGAACAAATCAGAAAGCATGCAAGAAAAATTTGCATACAACTGAAAAGACGAAGGAAATGATTTGTTGCACAATTCATTATTGTCACACGATATATTTAAATAAATACACTTTTGTAGTAAAAAACTGTATTTTTCCACACTTCTTAAAATATGCATAAATAACATAGTCTATTGTGAAATTTAATCTGAGTCCTATAAAATTTAGATGGGCAAGTGCAAGGCAAGGCAAGGGCAACCATACATGGGCAAGTTGGTCCGGAGTGGGGGAGGTTAAACCCCAAATTAGGGGGGTTAAAATCCGAGAAACGCAAGATACCCATATCGTTTTTTTTTCTGGAGTGCGTTTTACCCATATCGTTTTTCGATTTTGAAGGGAAAATAGACAAAAAACGCTAATTTTAGGTAAAAAAAGCCCTTATTACAGCATTTTTGAGCTTTTTATTGCTTAAAACATTCATTTTGACCTCAAAACTTAAGTTTGGAGGCAGTTAGAAGTCATTTTAAAGACATTGTTTTTTCTTCATTTTTCCAAAATTGGGGGGGGGGTGGTTAACCTTTTCTCCCCCCCCTCAACTTCTGAGTGGGGGGTTAAACCCCCCTTCTCAGAATTTGGGGGGTTAACCCCCCCCACCCCCCCCCGTGCCCATGTCTGGTTTAAACCTGCATTGTTTGAAAACTGGACCCTCTTTCTTGGCCGACTCGATTTCAATCTGGTTGACGCTTAAACCATGTCAAGACAAAAAAATTGCTGATTTGAGTTATATTAAAAGAGTATTGTTTTCAAAAAGAATGCGCCTCATAAATTTTAAAATTAAAATAATAATAACAATGAACCCCTGGTATCCTCGGGATCTTCAGTAAATCTGATATTTCCCAAATGCAAGAGGCCGGCTACAATAGCGTAGATAGAAAATCTTTCCCCACTATCCATCCCAACGTCTGATAAACAAGAATCTAGGCGTCCGAAATCCGCAATGTCATCTACAACTGGATCACGTAATGGTCCTTGTTGCAACTGCTAAATTAATATATCATCAACTTTTATTTCCTCATAAAACCGGACGATCTTTTTTAATTGATCTTTTTTAATTGCAATAATGTCTAAAACAAAACACTTTGAAACCATTAATGGTTATTTTTATAGCTTAATACTGCACAGAATTTTATTGCAACGGGCCCTTAATATTTCTGACAAAAGTTTTTCTTTTATCCCGCTGAGTGTTACAGACAGATTTATAAAAAAATTATATTTTAAAAAAAAGGGTAAAAAAACATAATTTTCAGTATGTTATTTTGAAAACTCAGAAAAACAAAATACAATACTTTGCATTTCCTCGCACATAATAAAAGCACAAATTTAATTAAAATTCCCATTTTGCCCCTGGACCCAGACCTGTGCACGGTCCCCCCGGAGTTTTATTGGGGGGGGGGGTAATTCCAAAACGGCAGGGTGGGGACGGGGGGCAACTTTTTTGAAACGGGGGGAGCAAGCAGGGGGGGGAAAGAAAAAAAGAAAAAAAGGAGAAAAAAGAGAAAAAAATAAGGGAAAAGAGAAAAAAAAGACAAAAAAAAAGCGAAAATAAGGTAAAAATAGGTCTAAAATAGCTTAAAATACATTGAAATAGGCTAAAAACTGCAAAAAAATTCGCGATGATGGCGTCATTATAGAACCAAAATGACGTCACAAATTTAGGGTACTTTTTTATTTTTTTTTGGGGGGGGGGGGGCAATAAAAGGGGGGGGACAATAAAAAAGGGGGGAATCCTCCAATAAAGCGGACGGGGGGCATTTCCAGACTGTGCACAGGTCTGTATGGTCATAATAGCATTACATATAGTACCGCCGGCGCAGCAGTTATGCACGTAATTATTATGATTATAGAAAAGTATATAATTATATAATAATGCATCAGTACAGAGATAAGCTACTACTCCAAGTGGCGCCACGCCACGCCACGAGCAAAAGTTAATAATCGTCTTAATCAGAAAAATCACGTTAATTTTTATGTCAATAACGCAACTGATCGAAAAAAATTATACCTTGCAAAAGGTCTAAAATGGCCTAAAATACATTGAAATAGGCTAAAAAATGCAAAAAAATTGCGATGATGGCGTCATCATAGGTCAAAAATGACGTCATAATTTTAGGGTACTTTTTCATTTTTTGGCGGTGGGGGGGATAGGTGTTTTTTTTTGGGGGGGGGACAGATGGGTGTACCCCCCCCCTAGAGCCAAAATTTTGGACCCCCCCCCCTAGAAAAAATTCAGGGGCCCCCCCTTCCCCCAAAGCTCGAGAGCGGTCCGGCTTGACTCACCCTAGCGAGGCTGACCCCTTTCCCCCCCCGTCCCGAACAATTTGGAAGTATATTTTTTTATTTACTGTCAAAAACACGGTTTATAGTTAAAAACAGTGTTTAAATACACTTTTTAGGCCTAAATAGGCTGTTTTAATATATAAAATTCAATATTAGACCTAAAAACACTTAAATTTTTGATTTAAAGAAATTTTGTTAAAAAATCAGACCCTCCTGAAACCCCCTAAATTTGAAATTTCGCACCCGGGGTCGACCCCCCTCTAAAAAGCCAGGGAGGTCCGGACCCCCCTGGACCCCCCCCCTAAAAAATTTTGGCCTTCCACCCGGGGGTGGAACCCCCCCTAGCGGACCCGACCAAAAACACCTATGGTGTGGGGAGGTTAAATCCTCCAATAAAACGGGGGGGGGCATTTCCAGACCGTGCACAGGTCTGTGGACCCATACGTGGGAAGGGGTGGGGTTATATACCCCTCCTCTCAAAATGTAGAGGTCCCAGTATTAAAAATGTTAAAACTAAAGTATTTCCAGGATATTTGAACCCACTGGGTAGTGGAGGGCCAAGGATTTCATTTCGGGCGGGGGCGGCCTGGGGGGGATAAATACTAACCCTGAAGGGGGATCTGAGGGCGGCAGCCCCCAGAAATGTGGGGTCTGGGGGGCGAGAGCCCCCAGCGGGGTCAGGGGACAGAGCCCCTTGTCAGGGGGTTCGGGGGGCATTCTGCCTCCCGGGGGAGAAAATTTTAATTTGAGGCGCTAAAATACACTAGAAATTTAAATTTCAGATGATTTTTCTTACAAAAATTTAAGTTTTTTTTTATCCTTTTAGGTTTAAAACATGTGTTTAAAACGTTAATAAAAGGTTAATAGTGTTGTTTATAGTAGTTTGATTTAATATGTATGCCTTAATTATTGAACGGCATAATCGATTTGAAATCAAAAAACTAAGATAAACTGTCAAATTAAACTACCCACGAAGCGGAAAAATTTGGTTTTTTGACTATTAATATGCTTTTGGAAGGCATTAGGAAAGTTTCTGTATTAAAGAAAAAAAATTTTCACTCCCAAATTTCAAAAAACGTAAGGGTGTTACAAAAGAATCCGGCTCGTCGGATTTCGGGGGGGGGGGGCGGCGGCGGCCCCCCCCCCCCCCCCTCCTTGGGCACGCTACTGACTGGGTGCTTTTGAACCCCCTCCCTTTAGGCCTTTACAAAGCACCTTCTAAAAAATGCCTCCTTAAATGGAATCAGAGATTAAATAAAAATATTTTATTAATTATACGTTTTAAAAATTTTGTTTTATATTAGTTTTTAAAAATAGGACTCACCGCTTCACTGCACTGATCAGGTTTTAGTTCTCTTTGAGTTTTTTCAGACACAAAAAACTGCGTACATCCGTGCCGCAAATACTAAACAGAATCGTAGTACACGAAATGTTGGCATATAAAATCTTACACGGTGGTTTTTCTTCAGCCTTGCAAACATAATTAACTGTTTAACTCGTTTTAATACTTCTTTTACAAAAGAAGTATAAAGCAGAAAAAAGTAAAAACAAAAACGGTGTGTAGCGGCTTTCTCGCAGCGACACTGGCCAGGTCCAACAAGGAAATGGTCAATAGCTCCACCTCTTTTACAGTCAAATTGAACGATCTACACCAATGCTGACTGTCAATGCGAAAAACAAAAACCATTTGCTTTCATCGTGTTTATTTCAAACTACTTTTATATTTTATCTCTCATAAAAGATTCAAAGCCGAGAAAGGCATTTGTCATAAAGGAGTATAGTCCCCGAACTAAAAGGAAACTATCTTGCGCCCATCTATATCTTTAAAGGGATGTTTGTTACCTCGTATGACCCACAACCAGACCTGTGCACGGCCCCCCCCCCCCCCACCGGGGTTTTATTGGGGGGGGGGGGGGGGGGTGGGGGAATTCCAAAATGGAGGGCACAAAAGATAATAAAACGTGAGGGACAGCCAACAAAATTTCGGGGGACATTTTCAGAACGTGCACAGGCCTGCAAAACGAACCTTATGATTTTAATGTCAATAGTAGCTACTTTCAAAATTACACGTGAAATAAAACATCAGACACTGTAAATTCGGATTAAATATTTTAATTAGACGTACATCAAACATATCTGGGCTCTGTAGTTGAAGCTGCTGACGAAGTTCTGCCGGAGCACCGGCGCAAAGTAAATAGAATATGTGGTAGTTTCTTTCACCCCTTTGCTGGCGACACAGTCGAGACTTTTCTAACAAGTAATGAGACACAAACCCACCCGCTACTGTATTCTAAAAACAAGTCTTCAACAGTAATATTACAGTGCTATTTTATAACATTTTTAAAAATTAGTTATCGATACGTCAGCCTATGTTTGCGATTTTTTGTAAGATCGAAAGGATTTAATATTGGTTTTTAGACAATTTAAACTTTTAAAATTAAAAAAAATTGTAGATTAAACGAAAAGTTTTTTTAAAATGGCTAGATCATGTTTGTTAATGTCATTTTTTTAATTCGGCGAATTCAGATTTTGCTTAGATTAGATTTCGCAAATATATACTGATTTTGGATTTTTCCTCTCTTAACCATATTCTTAATCAGACATGTGCTCTGCCCCCCCGGGGTTAAAACGGGGGGGGGCAATTCCAAAATGGAGGGCCCGGGGGGCAACTTTTTTGAAACGGGGGGGCAATAAAACGGGGGGGACAAGCAGAGGGGAAAGAAAAAAAGAGAAAAAAAGGAGAAAAAAAGAGAAAAAAAGAAGGGAAAAGGGAAAAAAGGGACAAAAAAGCGGAAATAAGGTAAAAATAGGTCTAAAATGGCTTAAAATACATTGAAATAGGCTAAAAACTGCAAAAATGGCGTCATCATAGGTCAAAAATGGCGTCATATTTTTAGGGTACTTTTTCATTTTTTGGCGGGGGGGCAATAAAACGGGGGGGGCAAATCCTCCAATAAAACGGTGGGGGCATTTTCAGACCGTGCACAGGTCTGCTTAATTAATTAGTAAATTTTTATACAGTATATTTGCGTCATCGCTGCGGCAAGAAGAAGTCAAGATCAATAAAAAATTTATGTGATGGTGGCCTGGTATGATAACATCCATTAACTATAAATTATTTCTATAAAAACCGGCTCTCGTATACCCATGACGAGGAGAAAGTAGTAGGATAAAAAATCTAAAAATCCATTAAAATTTTATGATTGCAATTGCAAATGCATCATTTAAGTTGCGAGATTTTACACCAGTTGGTTGAGACACCACACTCTAGAGTTGTTAGATTGCAGTTGTGAGATTCTACAGTTTCGATATTGAGGTTGTGAGTTTTGGTTTTTACTTCTTGGAACACGGCTAGAAACTTTAAAAGTAATAAACGCAATTAGGCCCACCAGGACTTATTAGTTATCTGAGCTGATTCTATAATGAAACCCCAGCCAAATAGAGTCAGGGAAGACCGAATCAAAAACCCGTCGTAGTAAGCCCACTCATAGATGAACAAAGGGGGTCAGGTGGGGTCCACCCCCCCCCTAGCCTCGAAATTTCGCCCCCCCCTAGAAAAAAATCCAGGGGGGGGCCCTCCCCTCCCCCCAAATTTTCGAATTTTTTACCCCTGACCCCCCTCTAGATTTTGAAATCTGACCCCCCCTCCCTTCTCAAGAAAACTTTAAGTACTTTTTTTATACTAAATTTTCTTCCAAAAACGTGAATTTTTTACACAAATTCATGTTTTTACACCCTTTTTATACCTTAACTAGCCTTGAAAAATGCTCTAGGAATAGAGCAGGAAAAAGGGGCGATTTTTCCCCGGGCGTATGTTTAGACAGAAAAGATGTGGACTAGTCTGAGATGGACATTATGTGGACTATAGAAAATTTGCATTTGGTTTGGCCAGCTGCTCACTGAATAAAAATTTCTACCACACGATAATGATTTGTTTATACATTGATCTAATCACACAGCACTGTTGCATTTTTTTTAGTTTGATGAAATGTCAATTGAAAAAATTATACTCACAGCAATCTTTGACAAGCGCGAAATCGCCACTTTTTCAATTTGAAGGTTATATTTGAATGTGTAAGAAACAGCTATAAATTTGAAAAAGTGGCGATTTCGCGCTTGTCAAAGATTGCTGTGAGTATAATTTTTTCAATTGACATTTCATCAAACTAAAAAAAATGCAACAGTGCTGTGTGATTAGATCAATGTATAAACAAATCATTATCGTGTGGTAGAAATTTTTATTTAGTGAGCAGCTGGCCAAACCAAATGCAAATTTTCTATAGTCCACATAATGTCCATCTCAGACTAGTCCACATCTTTTCTGTCTAAACATACGCTCGGGGAAAAATCGCCCCTTTTTCCTGCTCTATTCCTAGAGCATTTTTCAAGGCTAGTCTACCACTTTTTTTGAACTAAATTAAAAAAATAGCCTAATAAACTATAGTTATGTTTATAATTATTCCGTTGCCAAGATATACTTTTTTAAAAAAAAATAATAAGAAGAAGAAGATGATATTAAATTACAAAATTTACCCACGTTGTTTAATTATAGTTAGTGCGGTGCCGTGGCGCTCCAGACAAAGTTTACCTACGTTCTCTAAATATAGTTGGGCGATGCCGTGCGCCAATGATTGCAATTATAATTCTACAGTAAAAATAATAATAAGAAGAAGATGATGAAATGAATTACAAAATTTACTCACGTTTTCCAAGTATAGTTGGTGCGGTTAAATTGCAGTGTGGCACCCCCGCACCACCGATGATTATCTACCGGCGCGTGGCGCTCCCGCGCCACCGACGCTTATTATTATTTTTTAATAAATAAAACTTTGAATTAATTTTGTCATCAGTAATGCAAGAATTTAAAAAAGAACTTTGTTGTTTTCGGCGATTTCCGCGAGGTTGAAGCAGATGGCGCTGGGATTTGGTTCCGTTTCTGGCACCAATTAAAACCGTCTGCTTTTTTTATGCGGTTTTTATGAGGGGATGTTGGTTGTCTGCTCTGTACAATCCTTATTGTTGCCAAAAGGCTGTTATTGTGCGGTTGGGAGTTTTTATTTGTCTATTTTTCAAATTTTTATTTTGATCAATAAATCGATAACAAGGACCTAAATCAAAAAAGTGCTTCCTAAGAAAGTTGCGTAATTCCTTCTTCTTTCTTATGAGCCCATGTTTATTTTTGATCAACCAATAACGAATGAGGAATATCGCTTTTAAGGATGGAGCGTTGGAATAATAATAATAAGAAGAAGAAGAAGAAGAAGAAGAAGGTTCTGAATTTCAAAATTTACCCACGTTCTCTATTTATGGTTGGCGCGGCGCCACGGGGCTAAATCGCCCCGTGGCGCTCCCGCGCCACCCATGATATCGCTTTTTATTCAATAAAAAATAGTATTATCTTATAAAAAAAACTATTATTAAACCTTTAATGGTTTAAAAATATTTTGCTTTGGAAATTGGATCCCACCTGACCCCCCTCTAGGTTTCAAAATCTTCCACCCTGGGTCGACCCCCCCTAGAAAGCTAGGGGGGTTCGACCCTCCTAGGACCCCCCTCCTAGATTCTGAAATGTCATTTACCCAGGGTAAACACCCCCCTCTGGCTTTTTGACCGTGTTCATCTATGAGCCCACTATCAGTCATTTTCCTATTCCAAAAGCTGAAATACGTAGATATTTATAGATGGGCAGCTTTCCGGATTTTGTGGGGGTATACCCGACCCCCGAAACTTGGGGGTGTGCCGAAAACTTTTTGGGGGTATCTCAAATACCCTATTTTTAGCGTTTTTAGTACTGGGACCCCCCAAAATTTAGGGGGGGGGGTATCCAAGGTACGCCCAAATTTTAGGGGGGTGTCGGCTATAATCGATATTTTGGGGGGTATGACCCCCCAACCCCCCCCCCCTGCCCACCTATGTACATATCAATAATTGAAAATGGGCGGGGGTTGGGTGGGGTCAACCCCCTAGCCTCGAAATTTTGCCCCCCCCCCAGAAAAAAATCCAGGGCCCCCTCCCCCAAATTTTCGAATTTTTTACCCCTGACCGCCCTCTAGATTTTGAAATCTGACCCCCCCTCTCCTCTTGAGAAAATTTTAAGTATTTTTTTCTACTAAATTTTCTTCCAAAAACGTGAATTTTTAACACAAATTCATGCTTTAACACACTTTTTATACCTGAATATCGCTTTTTATACAATAAAATGTAGTATTATCTTAAAAAACTATTATTAAATTATTAAACCTCTAATGGTATAAAAGTATTTTGCTTCGGAAATTAGACCCCACCTGACCCCCCTCTAGGTTTAAAAATCTTTCACCCTGGCGCGACCCCCCCCCCTCTAGAAAGCCAGTGAGGGTTCAATCCCCCCTGGGACCCCCTCCTAGATTTTGAAATGTCATTTACCCGGGGTAAACACCCCCCCCCCCTTAGCTTTATGACCGTGTTTATCTATGTACATAACGTGGGTGCACCAAAAACCTCGTCAGATTAATTTTTTTAACAAATTAGCAAGTCTTTTAGGTTTAACATTAATAAACTATTGATATGCTTACCTTTTTATCAAAGTGTATTTCGACAAACTTTCCAAAACGGCTGCTGTTATTATTTCTTAATGTTTTTGCATTTCCGAAAGCTTCCAAAATAGGATTAGCTAAAAATGCAATTATTTTATTACCTTGGGGAAAAATCATTTTAATCTATTTTGACCCACATGGTTAAAAATTTTTGTCTTATTATTTTACAAACAATTGCAAGCTAGCAAGATAGTGGAACAAAATGCTATGATATACCGCTCTTATAATTTATTGCTGAGGGTATGGACCTTACTTTACCCTCTCCTTTTTTTCACCTATGGCTACAATCAGGGCCCTAATTTGACTGGGGACTGAAATTCTCAATAATCGATTTTTTTAAATTACGGTTTTGCCGTTTTTTTTAATTCCTAGTTAATGTTAGCTTAGTTACCACGGTACCGTATCGGCACCCGAAAAATAGTAACACCAACACCAAATACTTTTGCATATGTATGGCTGGGAGGAGGGGGGTTGGGAAGTAGGTCCCAGCATATACTGAAAATGCTAAAAATGGGGGTATTTCGGAAACACCTCTCCCGAACAATTTTTGGTACTTACACACTTTTCTCAAATTAGAGGAAAGGAGTACACCAAAAATTATGAGTATTACTAATTAGCAGCATAATTAAACAACATCGTATAATACGGCATGTTATGCCACAAAAATAGCATACGCAGCAGTATAATTCCTATTTTCCATTTCACAAGGTTTTGTCCCACTGATTTTTGGTCAGTTTCGTTTAAAAATTAGAAAATTTCTCCCATCTGACTGCATATCATAGTAGTGTTACTAAACCTAAAGCAAGGCTGAATATAAGGGTAAAACCGTCAACGAGTAACAATAAACACCCAAAACAAGCAAAAAAAATTGCAAATGGTAATTTAAACATCATTATTGAGATGCTTCACATATTTTCTGCTCGGCTCGTGATATTCTTTTGGAGAACGGGTGATTATTTGACTTGTTCAATTACAAAACATAATAAACAAAAAAAGACGTTATATTAGATCAAGGAGGAACCCATGAAAATGATAAAATACTGCCATGGCTTGGTTTTTCGTGCACCTAGTTGTCGAATAAACGACTGTTTAATTGTTTGTAATGCAGGTTGTTGTATTTTTATTTATATTAGATTTATATGTAAAACAATGCTTGAGCACATTATAAAAAATCTATAAGAAGACTAATATCAGATCAGAAGGTAAAAAAATTACTTTCTAAAATTCGTTTTTCAATGGGACCGGCATGCGATCCCCAAGATTCACACAGAAATCGAAGTATTTGCTTTTGTCCTTCTGTTTTTCCAGCACCCGACTCCCCTGACACAATAATTGACTGGCTTTCTTTTAATCGTTTCATATCTCTGTATGCTTTATCTGCTAAAAAACACAAACAAAATGCCACTTATTAAGCAAAATGTGCAAAAACATTACGGTAGTATGTGAGGAAGGCGTAGCCGGAGGAAGGTTTTAAAGGTGGCAACCCCTCCCCCTTTGACCCGGCGGAAGTAAAAATTTGGGGGTTATAGGAAAATTTTTTTCGCGCTTCGTTCCGCTCATCGCTCGACACTTATATATATTTTTATCGCTTTTAAGCGATTTTTTGTTTTGATGAATATCAATGACGATTTGATTTTTTTGCAATGAATGAAAATTTTTTTGCGTTGTCACGTTGTCGAAAAGGACGAACTAGCTTGCTAGCTCGACGAGACCCTAAGATTTTGAAATAGCCCAACGACGAAAATTCGAA
This sequence comes from Microlaimidae sp. YZB2_3, assembly GCA_030248175.1. Classification (NCBI taxonomy): domain Eukaryota; kingdom Metazoa; phylum Nematoda; class Chromadorea; order Desmodorida; family Microlaimidae; species Microlaimidae sp. YZB2_3. The sequence continues at coordinate 41,134 of JASAMX010032552.1, forward strand.
TGAGCGGCAAAAAGTAGGAAACAAAATGCGGTTTTAATAATATTTTTTTGTTTTGATTCAACAAAAAATTATAATAAATCTAAAATAAATATTATTATTAAATAAAAAATGTGGCAATGAAAATAAGTTCACAATGGGAATCGATCCCTCGACCTCAAAATTTTAACAGTAGCAGACTGGAACGTCTCTATATCCGAATGCGCCACATAACCATCTGCTCTACTGTTCTAAAAAAAAAGTTTATAAACCAATGGCCTTTATTAAATCTAAAATATGCATAAACAACAGGTTAACAGCACGAGAGCTATTATGGCAGTTTAAAAATCATATATTTCAATAAAAACATACTATTTGGAGCTTTAAATTTCACTACATTAAATTAAATTCTCGTTTCGCCGCAATTTTGAAGAAATTTAGTCCCTTTTTTTTTGGAAAATTGCATATGAAATCATAAATACAAAAATATTTTCATTAATTTTAACGTTGCTGAAAAAGGGTAACGGTGCCTCTTTATTGGAAGTATTTTCTTAATAAATACTGAGTGGTGAATATTTTTAAGGGTTTAAAGTTCCTCTTTATTGGAAGTATTTTTTTAATAAATACTGAGTAGTGAATATGTTTAAGGGTTTAAAAAAAAATTTCGTTGCAATAGGTGTATAGGTTATAGGTTATAGGTGTAGGTTATAGGTTATAGGTGTAAATATTTTTTCTGGGTTTTTCCAAAAAATTCCCGCTCTTTTTGCACAAAAACTTTTTGTTTTTGCTATTAAGCACCTCTTTGCTACTACAACAAAAAATAATGGTGTGTGTGTGTGTTGTGTGCGTTTAACTCCAATATTTAGGAAATAAGAGGTTTGCATCGCAGATTCTTAAGTTTTTATGTATACGTACAATAAGCGTAAAACCGAAAAGGGTGGGTCCTAAACCATACATGGGCAAGTTGGTCCGGAGTGGGGGGGGGTTAAACCCCAAATTAGGGGGGGGGGTTAAAATCCGAGAAACGTAAAATACCCATATCGTTTTTTTTCTGGAGTGCATTTTACCCATATCGTTTTTCGATTTTGAAGGAAAAATAGGTAAAAAACGCTAATTTTAAGTCAAAAAGCCCTTTTTATTGCATTTTTGAGCTTTCAACGGTTTAAAACATTTATTTCGACCTCAAAACCTAAGTTTGGAGGCAGTTAGGAGTCATTTTAAAGACTTTTTGCTTCATTTTCCAAAATTGGGGGGGGGGGGTTAACTTTTCTCCCCCCCCCCCCACTTCTGAGTGGGGGGGGGTTAAACCCCCCTTCTCAGAATTTGGGGGGGGGGGTTAACCCCCCCCCACCCCCCGTGCCCATGTATGTCCTAAACCCCAGTTGGCGTGTGGGTGGTCGACAAAACCTTCTAGGAACACACTCTTACCTTTATCGTTTTTTTTTGAGACGCAATATACAATTTTTATTTTACCTGTCCTTTTAGATTTTCACGGAAAAATAGGGAAATCGCTAATTGTAAGTAATAACTTACTATTTGTAGTTTGTTTGAGCTTTTTATTGTGAAAGCAGTCGTTACCTTAAAACCTAAGTTGAAAAGGAATCTAAATGCGTAGGTGTTTTTGGGAGGACAGAGGGGTGCACCCTCCCCCCTAGAGCCAAAATTTTGGACCCCCCCTTGAAAAAATCCAGAGGCCCCCTCCCCCTAAAGCTCGAGAGCGGTTCGGCCTGACCTCCTCCCCAAGCGAGGCTGACCCCCCTTCCCCTTCCGACAAATTTGGAAGTATAATTTTTTATTTACTGTCAAAAACACAGTTTTTTAGGTAAAAACAGTGTTTAAATACGTTTTTAGGCCTAAATAAGCTGTTTAGTACATAAAATTCTACATTAGACCTAAAAACACTTAAATTATTAAGTTTAAAAAATTTTGTTAAAAAATTGGACCCCCTGACCCCCCCCCCCCTAAATTTAAAATCTCGCACCCGGTCGACTCCCTCTAAAAAGCCAGGGGGGTCAAGAATAATACTTATCTTCCGCCTAGTTTGGGATTTATTAAAACAAGAAAATATCGTTAATTTTAATCGAAATACTCAATCTCAAAAAACTAACGTGGAAGCAATGTAATCCATGTGGAAACACTTTCTTTACTATGTTTTATTTGAAAAAATGATAATGGTAGTGACAAAAAACAAAAAATACCTAGTAATATCAGACCTGTTTATTCTCCCCGGGGGTTTAACGGATAGCAGGGGCACTTCCTTAATAAGGGGCACGAGGGAAGAAAGCAGTTTTTTTTTCAAACTAGGTCTGCGCTAAAAAAAAGGCGAAACAAAAACACAAAGAAAAAAACGTAAAAAATATAAAGTTTAATTAAAATACGTTTAAAATAGCTTAAATTTTGCAAAATAATAAAAATTGCAAAATTTTGCAAAAATACGTCACAAATGGGAAATTTAGAACGTGGGGCATCAAAACAGGGGGCGCAGCTACTAATAAAACGGTTAAAGCATCGCCGCACCGTGCACAGGTCTGGAATTTTGTGTATATATACGGTTTGCCTAAAATTTTATTAAAATTTATCTTACCTATGGCGAATATATGAGGAGGCATCGTGCCCAAAGATTTCCCCTGATACTTTCCAATGGTAGCTGCATCGTATAGCTGCGGTATAGCTGTGTATGGGTTTACAGAGATCAAAATATTTGCAACGTAAGTCTGAAAAATATTGCATAATTGATTATTATCATATTTAACTAAAAAGTTAAACTTTAACAAAAACAAATCTGGGGTGGTATGCTAAAGGTTTAATCCGACTTAAAATTAATCTGAGATTAGCGATTGTCACCACACAGTAAACATACTGACAGTATTGATTGAATAATCTAGGTTAACGGAGTTAATAGACTTAATCTCAGATTAAATCGTCACTAATCCGAGATTAGCGAGAAAAACCCGCAAATTTTTAATCCATTTTCAAGGTTGGAAGTGGTTTAAAAATTTTCATAAATTAAAAATTTAATCTCGAGTTAGTGACGATTTAATCTGAGATTAAACCTAATCTCAGGTTAAATTCGTTAAACTAGATTATCTAATCGATACTGCTAGTATGTTTACTGTGAGCATAGGTGAGCACGGTCGGGGAAGCTAGGGGGGGGGTGGTTACCCGGGGTAAATCGAATTTTGAATTCTAGGAGGGGGGTCCCAGGGGGGTCCGGACCCCCCCCTAGCTTTTTAGGGGTGTCGACCCGGGGTGCGAAATTTTGAAATCTAGAGGGGGGTCAGGTGGGGTCCTGTGTCCAAAGCAAAATAGTTTTAAACCATAATAACTTTAATAATTGTTCTTTTTATAGGATAATACTACATTTTATTGAATAAAAAGCCATATTCATGTATAAAAAGGGTGTAAAAGCATGAATATGCGATGAAAATTCACGTTTTTGGAAGAAAATTTAGTATAAAAAAGGTACCTAAAATTTTCCCGAGAGGGGAGGGGGGGGGGTCAGATTTCAAAATCTAGAGGGGGGTCAGGGGTAAAAAATTTGGAAATTTGGGGGGAGGGGGGGGCCCCCCCTAGATTTTCTTCTAGGGGGGGGGGCCAAAATTTCGAGGCCAGGGGGGGTGGACCCCACCCTGCTTCCCCCCCCCCCTTTCTCACCTATGACTGTGAGTCGACAATCGCTAATCTCAGATTAACTTTAAGTCGAATTAAACCTTCAGCATACGACCCTTGATATTTTATATTTAATCAAACCCTATCACAAAAAACTCTTGGATTCTTTTTTTATTAATACTGCTTGTAACTTTTTATGAGTCCTGTTTTTTTAAATAGTACTCAAAATCAGAAGGTAGAATCCTCAAATAGGGGCGGCCGATTGTTTACAAACAATAAAACAAATTCAGCAACAACAAGAAAAACTCCCAGCTCAGTCCAACACAAATCCACAACAAACACACAACACCGCAAAGTTACTCATAACACGAATACACAAAACGCAAAAGCAACACATAGATAACGCAAACATCTACATCCCTCCAAGGGACACTCAATCAGCAACAACAGAAAACAACCAAATGGCAGACACAACACGCATCATACATCAACTCAACTCACCCAGCAAGACAACACAATCATCACAGACGAAATAAACACTCACTCTCCTCTACGATCTTCTATGGAAGAAAACCATAATGGTGAAGGCACAAGCGAAAATCTGTAGGGGGTCCGAAATTTGAGGCTATAATGAGCGGCGGGCATCAGGTAACCCCACCCTGACCTTCTCCTATGCTTATCTACGGGTTATTGTTTCTGTGGTGCTGGAGTGCGTTCCGTTTTATTACAAGAAATAACTGACAGACCGGGTGATATTTCCCACTAAATTAGTGGGAAATTAAAAACAAATATTGATATACAAAAAAAGGGTAATTTTATCTTAATAATTTTATGATGCTTCAATGGACTGTAAGACAGCTAAATAATGTTAAAATATGAGTTTGGTTTCATGTTTCTGAATTGATTAGCTTGTTGAGTTTGGAAAAAAAGATTTTTAAAATTCACTTGTTTTTTTTTTGGAAAATTGTAAAATTTTAGTTATAAAACTTTAACATTTTAAAAAATTAAGTTAATTTTTGAAAAGTTTATATTTTTTATTTGAAAATAGCTATTTTCAGCATTATTAAAAGAATATTTGGCTTGAAATGCATCACTAAATTATTACAATTTCGAAATTTTATATATTAGCTCCTAAAATTTTAGTCATTCAAATTGTTGATATACCAAAAAGGGTAATTTTATTTTAATAATTTCATTATGATTAAATCGACTGTATGACAGCTAAATAATGTAAAAATATAAGTTTGGTTTCGTGTTTCTAAATTGGTAAACTGGTTAAGTTAAAAAAATAAAGATTTTTAAAAGTTTACGTTTTTTTGTAAAATTGCTTAATTTTGGTTGTAAAAAATTTTGAAAATAAAGTTTATTTTTCAAAATTTTGTTATTTTTACTTATAAATAGATAATTTTAGCATTATTAACAGAATATTTGGTTTGAAATCCATGACTAAATTATCTCAATTCTGCAATGGTTTATTTTTGCTTCTAAAATTTTAGGCATTTAAATGATTGACTCTCAAAAAAGGGTACTTTTTTCTTTATTTTTTTACACTTGAAAGGACTAAATAGGGGTTAAATAATAACAAAGGTACAGCGCGGTCTGAATATTTTGTAATCTATTTGATTTTTAAAACCAAAAAAATTTAAAAATTTTTTTTTTTTTGAAAAATTGTAAAATTTCATTTTCAAAAATTCAAAATTTAGCAAAATAACGTTGATTTTTAAAAAATTCAAACTATTTTACATAGGTAAGAACTAAATTCAACCACAAAATAAATTACCGTAAGTTTTTATTGTCATTCAAAAAAGTCAATTTTTTTCCACAAAAGATTATCAAAAAAGTCGAGGGCACCAACTTCAAGGGGTACCACAGACACACGGGTTAATCAAATTTAGCTAAAAATGGTCTGATTGTCATTCACAAGATCTGAAATATCACATATATTAATTTGAACGAAATCTTAGACTTTCGATCTGACAGCTTGGAATAGCGATTATGAATTCCTAGAGAATGCGGGTCTTAAAACCTTTAAAAACAAACATTAAATGTTTGTTTTTAAAGGAAGTACCAGGTACACAACGATTATCCATTCATCGGCCGGGGTGATTGGTTAAAAAGATTTTATTAATAAATATAATTTTATTAATCACTATTATTATTATTATATATTGTTTTTCTAGTTGCTGATGGGTCTGGGCAGCACGTCGGCGGATAAGAAATCCGCGGCTTCCATCGCCTGTTTCCTGGTGGCCAACGGGGCGGATCTGACCTTGAAGAACAAAAAAGGACAGACCCCGATGGACCTGTGCCCCGACCCCAACCTCTGCAAGACCTTGGCGAAGTGCCAGAAGGACAGACTGCAAGTGAGTGAACGGCTGGATTGGCATTAACAAGACGTTTAGGGACATAGATGTTTTGGGGGGACAGAGGGGTCCACCCCCCCAGAGCAAAATTTCGGACCCCCCCCCCCTAGAAAAAATCCAGACCTCCCTCTCCCCCCAAAGCTCGAGAGTGGTCCGGCCTGACCCCTTCCCCTAGCGAGGCTGACGCTGACCCCCCTCCCCCCATTTTGAACCTTCAAATTTTTAAGTGGTGATGATGGGTCTTCAGTATATTTAAATTTAGGGGTGTTAAATCGGCAAATTTCTGTATTAATATTTGGGAATGTAAGTTCCAACCACGCATAGAGCCAAAATTTTGGACACCTCCCTCCAGGGGCCCCCCTCCCCCCAAAGCTCGAGAGCGGTCCGGCCTGACCCCCTCCCTTAATAGCAAGGCTGACCTTCCCCCCTCTCGACCAATGTACAAAGATAATTTTTGATTTACTGTCAAAAACATGGTTTTTTAGCTAAAAACAGTGTTTAAATACACTTTTTAGGCCTAAATAGGCTGTTTTAATATATTAAATTCAATATTAGACCTAAAAACACTTCAATTGTTGATTTAAAAACCTTTGTTAAAAAAATCAGACCCCCCTAACCCCGCTTAATTTAAAATCTCGCACCCGGGGTCGACCCCCCCAAAAAGACCTGTGCCCTGACCTGAACCTCTGAAAGACCTTGGCGAAGAGCGTGATTGAACGGCAGGATTTGCATTATCGGGATTTATTAGACAGGATAATCCACTTGGATCGGTGTATTATAGGCCTGTAAAATACGTTTTGATTAGCATGTCGTTTAAAATATTTAAGATTTTTCAAATATTTTTATCAGTTGTTTTATGGTGTCATTGGAATTTTATTGTTTCGTTTTCTTGATTTTGAAGTACTCTTCGTCTATGCACAGATAGATATTCAGGGAATTGAGAGTTAAACATTTCTGCAAAAAAATCCAACTGCTTCCTTTTTAAAATTTAGGGAGTCTTTGTAGTAAAAATTTGAGTTTTAAAGTATACTCCCATTCCTTCAAAATAAAAATAAAGAGGGGGCTTTCCATGCATTTAAAGGATGTCAAAATATTTAATAGCTCAAATTAAGGTTTAAGATGTTATTTGCAAAACAGCTTTGGTGATGTAATAGCAATATTGCTTTATGTCAGTGGAAATAAAAATATTTACGATAATTATTAATATTTTCATGGTTGTTTTTTATTATTAAATTATTGTAATAAAAGCGCAAGCGTATGTTTAGTAGGTTTAGTTTTTTTAGTTTAGTATGTTTTTCAGGTATAACACAAAATTTCAACAAGTATGTAAAATTTATTCCTTTTCGTAGGTTTATTTTTTGTTATAGTAAGTAATAGGATTTAAAATTTCTTCTTTTCTATTAGGGTGCAGCGGGAGGCGGTAACATTGCCGGTGATCAGGCGGGTGCGGAAGCGGGTGGTGGTGCGGTCGGACAGATGACGTCATCGCAGTCCACCGTGCTTTCGCCGACAACGGCGGCGGCAGCGACAACTACGACGAGAAATAACGCGACATCTGGCGGCGCCGTAGGGAAACAGCAGCAGCAGCACATGTCCACTTTCGGAGTGGTGGGCCAGTTGAAAAAGACGAATCTCACGGCTACAGCCTCGGCTCCGAATTCAAGCATGATCTCTAAAATACAGGTGAGTTGCGGCAAGGGGTGGGGTTGATTAATTAAATGGGATGTGGGATTAAATGGGATTAAAAAGGGTGTAAATGGTGTTGTGAATGGGTATATTATTTGTATTTTTTCGTTAGTGACTGATCCTTTATTGGCGAGATTATTAAAGGTACATATTTGTGTTTCTTTTTTTTTAAATTTTTGGAATTATTTGCGGATTTTTTATTCCAGCATCGACTTGAGTTTAGGATATGCTGGAAGCTACTGTAGTTAAATTAATAAGAGGAGAAAAATGTATTTTTATTTTCGTATAATCACTTTTGTTAGATAATGATCGCGGCGTTTTTGCAAACAAAAGAGTAGTGATCGTTTGAGTTTTGAAAGTAGCCCCAAATTTTTAAAATAATCTCCAATTTTTTTTAATAATCTCCAGACCTGTGCACTGCCCCCCGGGGTTTAAACGGGGGGGGCAATTCCAAAACGGGGGGAAGCACGGGGTGGCAACTTTTTTGAAACGGGGGACAATAAAACGGGGGGCAAGCAGGGGGGAAAGAAAAAAAAGAGAAAAAAAGGAGAAAAAAAGAAGGGAAAAGGGAAAAAAAGCGAAAATAAGGTAAAAATAGGTCTGAAATGGCTTAAAATACATTGAAATAGGCTAAAAACTAAAAAAAATTACGATGATGGCGTCATCATAGGTCAAAAATGGCGTCATAATTTTAGGGTACTTTTTCATTTTTTGGCGGGGGGCGGGGGGCAATAAAACGGGGGGCAAATCCTCCAATAAAACGGGGGGCATTTCCAGACCGTGCACAGGTCTGAATCTCCATTCCTCAGGACTTGTCTTAGCACCTGCCCGTTGCATAAACGGGGCCGACGCATAAAGGCTGGTTCATACTTATGACAAAACGTCCTTTGGACAAAGTCCAAATTACAATTTTAGAAAACCCATAACGTCCTTTGGACTTTTGCCTTTGGACGAAGTATGAATGCTACTTAGGATTTGTCCTTTGGACAAAGTCCAAAGGACAAAATCCAAAGGGAAAAGTCCAAAGGACAAAAAGTATGAACACGTTGTCCTTTGGATTTTGTCCTTTGGGCTTTGTCCTTTGGACAAAGTCCAAAGGACGTTTTTACGCTGTATTTGTCCTTTGGACAAAGCCCAAAAGACTTTTGTCCATTGGACAAAGTCCAAAGGACGTTTTGTCATAAGTATGAAGCAGCCTTAAGAGTACTGCACGAAACAGTACCACAAAACAGTCCCGGTTTTTGCAAAAGAGCACACATGAAGGCGAAAACGTACGCCACAAAACAGTACTGTCAAAAAACAGTACGGCACATAAAAGCCCTGTGTGAATTGCGTTTACTACACCACGCGACTTTGACACAAAACAGTACTGGGACGAAAGAGTACTGGCACAAAAAATAATGTATTCACCTTTTCAGAATCTGCGTTTGACTCAAAACAGTACTGGCACAAAAGGGTACTTAAGTAATAACTTTATGTTAAAACGATTACTATTAACAGCTGCTTAACTTAATTACAATAAAAATCAATGAGCAGTGTTTTAAATAAATAAAGCTAAAATCTTCCAGGCTGAAATTGAGGGCTTAATTGCTCTCCACCAGGAAGAAATAAACAATAAACCCGCGAGCGAGAAAAATTAATAAAAGTTTTCAGCGGTTATGTAACCAATTATTATTTATTTGCGTCATGTGTGTCTCTGCGCGTGATATTTTCTCAAAGAACGAGTGGTTACTTTACCACTCGTCTATTTTCACCCTGATGATAGAATTTTTCTTTAGCTTTTATTTTTTATATACCATTTAAAAAAGTTTTTTGAATTTTTCTTGTTTATAATTACATAGCGAGTGTAAGCGGCACGGCGAGCCTCTTCGGCTGTTTAATTTGAGCAAGTACAGTTTTGACCGCGCCTACCGAAGGTACTTTTTTAAAATTTCCTACGATCCGGAGTTTACTCATGTTGCTTCCAGGTTGCTCATGTTTATATCAACGATTTCAACATTTAACTTGAACTAGGTTTCAAGTTATTTTGTTTTTTTTAGGAATATTTTTATTGTAGTTTATAAGTTTAAAAAAAATTAATTTAGAAAACAGTCTTGACAAAATATTCTATGGCATTACTTTTTAATTTAATTTAATAATATTAATTAAAATTGGGGTAGCTTTGAAGGTCCGAAAGTTTCTCTAAAGCTTCTTAAAGAAGAGCTTAGGTAACATCACTAATTTTCCGATACCAAAGTTTAAGTGTGTTAAGTCAGTGTTACAACATTTTGTCGTTTGGTCATTGGTAAAGCTCCGGAATCACACACAGTCAGACAGACAAACAGATCATTTGCTAAACGAGATATAAAATGGTTTGAGCATTTTTTACGGCATATTTTGAAAGCAAAATTTTTAAATTGGGGATAAAACGAATTCCACCTAAAAATGAAAGTTTAAAAATTGGAAGCAGATTTGATTAGATCTATTACTATTAAGCTTTGCATAAGTTGTTTTAAAATATATTTAATTTTTGACCTTTGAATTTTCAACTCATAATTTTCTATTAGTCGATTCTCAAAAAAAAAAACAATTTATAAAAAAAGTTTAAGTCAAACATTTCTTAATTTACACGAACGCCAGTTTTCGGTGCTCTGGAACGCCGGTTTTTGGGGACTTCATAAACACGGAGCCCCACTATATTTTCGAAATAATTTAGCATATAATTAAAGCGTAGTATTTCATTTTTTAATTTTTTTGTGGACTCAAAGTTTCTAAACAATGATAAAAACAAAAAAAATTGTAAAAAGTGGCTAAAAGAACATGAACATTTTAAGGTTAAATTGGATTGTTGTTGTTGTTGTTGTTGTTGTTGCATTACCTGAAACTTATCTTCCCTATGCAAATTATACAAAGGGCAGGCGCTGAGACAAGCCAGGAGGGGCAAAAAAATTTTCACCCCTATGGTTGAAACTTTGTCCAACATTGATAACAATGCTGGCAACCTTTACCGCTAGAGTGTTCACTGCGCGCAGTGTTCACCCATTCCGAGGTCTTAGAAGCTTTATATAATTCATTTAAGAAGCGCAGCTTCAGAATTTTTTGTTTAAGTGATCGTTTCTTAGGAGCATGTTACCCCTTAAGATTTTTGTGTTTAGAAACCCTTGCAAATTCGCAAAAGGAATTTCGCGCCACCGCTACTCAGTCTTAAACTTGGCGACGCAAAGGAGATCGGCACCGAGTTTAAAACAGAGCAGCACTGGCGCAAAATCCCTTATGTAGATTTGCAGCGGAATGAATCCCTAAAGGTTTTTAGCGCACGAACATAACTAACAAACAGCTGTAATTTCGTTATAAAACAAAAAAAAAACTCATATCGATTGTTATTTCAACTGATTAACTTTTTTTAGCAAAAGATAAAACATGTTTTATTAGCATTCAAGAACGCACGATAAAAACAAAAAAAATTTTAAATCAAGATAATTTCGGAATGCCCATGTTTTACTACACGTTGATTTGTATACACCGTTAGTGTTAACTCTTAATTACCTAACCATGAAAGAAAAAATAAATAGAACAAAAATACTTTCCACAGTTACCACGGCTTAAAAAGTATACTTTAGTATGCGCATATTGATTTATTAAATATGCAAATTTCCATTTGGATCAGTCAAATCTGATAGTTCTTGCACGCAATTTCTCAGTACTATTTTATTTCCGTATTCTTTTATGCCGTACTCTTTTGTTCCAGTACTGTTTTTTGCGTACTCTTTTGCGAAACCCGGGACTGTTTTGTGGTACTGTTTCGTGCCGTACTCTTATGATAGGGAGCCTGCATTAACTGCTTAGGGAAGATAAGTTTTAGGCTTTGCAACAACGATTACAAAATATTATCTCCATTTGTTTTTTGTTTCGTTTGTACTAACAGTGTTTGTGTATTCCTTTTGCTGAAGGAGTTTTTACAGGGGGAACTTCATTATTGTCAAGCCTGAATTTATATTTATAAAGCCTAAATGTTTTAACAACAGATAATAAACTGCAATCTTTGCCGTGCTTTTTTAAAAAATAGTTGATTTTGTTTAGCGGATAAGCTTTAAAGACAAGGATTAATATGGTTATTTTAAGGCTAATAGCGGCTCCACAGTCGCCCTTCATCCTGCCATTGAGTTTATTGCTCCGCAACTCATTTTTGCCAGTGATATTGGGTATATTGGTGACTTTGACCACGCCCCTTTTGTGTGGTCCCGGCCTTGTGTATTACAAACTATTGTATGACTGTTATTTTTCTAATTTTTAGAACTTTGATATTTTGTTTAATAAATTTCTGGGTGGATAACGCCAATCTTAACACGGTGACAGTGGACAAAAACGAGCCGTGCTCCTCCACTCAAGACGCGACTCAGCCCATTCTTCACCACGCCCCTTCCGCCGGCGGGGGCGGGGAAGCGATAGTGATGTTGGTGGAGGTTTCGAAACTCTGGATTTCTCCACCACACCAGTAGTAGTATTGGCTATAATGGTGGCCATGACCGCACCCTTTCTGCGAATGTAGGTGGGGTTACAGGCGGACCAACCTTATAGCATGACTTCTTATTTTTCTGATTTTTGGATTTTTTTAATGTTTTTTTTTTATAAAATTTCTAGGTGGATAACGCCAATCTGAACACGGTGACGGTAGATAAAAACGAACCGTGCTCCTCGTCTAATCAGGATTCGACTTCGACTATTCTTCACCACGCCCCTTCTGCCAGCGGGGGCGGGGAAGCGATAGCGACGGCGGGTGCGGTTGGTGGAGGGTTTGGAACCCTCGGGTCTCCTTCGGATTTCCCAACCGATTCGATACAAGATTCCCTGGAAGAGTGCATGGTCTGCTCGGACGCCAAACGAGAGGTATGTCGCTGTTAACACTTTCCGACTGCTGAGCGAGAGAGCGTTTTAAAGTTGCGGAAATGAACGGCTTTTGAATAAAGATTGACGTATTTATTGTACTAATCTTTTGAGGTAGCAGTGTCTACTCCAGGGAGAAAATAGCAAACGTTGTAATGTCTACTTGAATTTTTTTCGGCAGATACCTATCCACTTAGAACCTCATTTTTAGCATTTTTACTTCTGGAACTGGAGGAGAACCCCCTGCATATTTTTAGAGATATTTAAGAAGTACTAAGTACTATACATTTGTGATGTTTCTTATTCTTCGAAGCTAAAGTTAAGCTTATACAGTTAAAGAAAGAGTAGTGCTCTATAGTTTTTTTCCAAACTTTTGTGAACAAAAATTTTTTATAAAACTTATTAATAAATTAGTTCTTAAAGTTCGGTAAAAACTTAAAACATAGTATTTTATGTTTCTCGGAGCTCCGCCCTATTTTTTTTATTAATTTTTAAATAATTTAGAAGTAAATCTTTTATGATTTTTTTTAATTTTTGTATAACTATTTTTTTTTTTCAAAACTATTCAAAAAATTAAATATAATAATAAAAATGTGTTCAAAACAACTTAACACAAATATTTTTAGGGTTAAATTACTAATTAGATAAAAGAGCCGGCTACAATCCTCTACCTTTTAAATGACTGGAGCTGCGAAAATGGTATTTTAGAGTAATAAATGACTATGGAACTATTTAGTATAACAAAATTTTTTGGGTCGGTAGTCCCGTCGCGAAATGAAAATTCGTTATAAAATAATAATTTTACGAAATTTTCTCGGAAACTTGAGGTTTAAAAACAATAATAAAACAATTTCAGGTATTTTTGAAACATTTTAATATAGTTCTAAGCTATTTTTGAGTAACCAAGGTTTTTCATATGTAATCTTGTTGAATTAATCAAAAAAAAAATTTTTTTTTTTTGTAACACGTTAGTTTCATAAAGTCGCTATTTTTTTAAAGATGTTGTATTATTTGTTGTTGTTTTTTAAGTTTCAACTAAAATTAAATGTATCTAAATATAGGCGTTTTGTTTCGTGGTGGGGTGGGCGTGGGAACGCCAATATAAATTGTGTTATGCTAATTTTCATGTACGAAATAGTTAATTGCAGGTTCTGTTCGGGCCGTGCCATCACATTTGCGCTTGCAGCAAATGCGCGGGTCGCGTGAAGAAATGCCTGATTTGCAAGGAGTCAGTGGAAGAACGAGTCAAAGTGGACGACTGCGTAGTGTGCAGCGACGGACGGGCTGAGATACTCTTCAAACCCTGCGGACACATGTGCGCCTGCGCCGGTGAGCATTCTTATTTTATAGGGAGGGATTGATTGATTCTTCTTGATCGATGAATCTCACATAATCAATAATTTGTAGTGATGGACAGTTCAGGTTCCGGATGTTCCGGGCGAAATTTGGAATTCCGGTTCCTGTTCTGAATTTTTGGAAAATGTCGATTCCGGTTCCTGTTCTGAATTTTTGGAAAATGTCGATTCCGGTTCCTGTTCTGAATTTTTGGAAAATGTCGATTCCGGTTCCTGTTCTGAATTTTTGGAAAATGTCGATTCCGGTTCCTGTTCTGAATTTTTGGAAAATGTCGATTCCGGTTCCTGTTCTGAATTTTTGGAAAATGTCGATTCCGGTTCCTGTTCTGAATTTTTGGAAAATGTCGATTCCGGTTCCTGTTCTGAATTTTTGGAAATTTTTTCGTTTCTTTTTTTTTTTCCCCGTCCTTCTAATTTTTGGAAAATGTCGATTCCGGTTCCTGTTCTGAATTTTTGGAAAATGTCGATTACGGTTCCTGTTCTGAATTTTTGGAAAATGTCGATTCCGGTTCCTGTTCTGAATTTTTGGAAAATGTCGATTCCGGTTCCTGTTCTGAATTTTTGGAAAATGTCGATTCCGGTTCCTGTTCTGAATTTTTGGAAAATGTCGATTCCGGTTCCTGTTCTGAATTTTTGGAAAATTCATTCCGGTTCCTGTTCTGAATAATCGATTCCGGTTCCTGTTCTGAATTTTTGGAAAATGTCGATTCCGGTTCCTGTTCTAGAAAATGTCGATTCCGGTTCCTGTTCTGAATTTTTGGAAAATGTCGATTCCGGTTCCTGTTCTGAATTTTTGGAAAATGTCAATTCCGGTTCCTGTTCTGAATTTTTGGAAAATGTCAATTCCGGTTCCTGTTCTGAATTTTTGGAAAATGTCGATTCCGGTTCCTGTTCTGAATTTTTGGAAAATGTCGATTCCGGTTCCTGTTCTGAATTTTTGGAAAATATCGATTCCGGTTCCTGTTCTGAATTTTTGGAAAATGTCGATTCCGGTTCCTGTTCTGAATTTTTGGAAAATGTCGATTCCGGTTCCTGTTCCGGATTTTGGGAAAATTTCAATCCGGTTCTGGTTCCGGTTCCAGTGCTCCGAGAGTTTTGCAGTACGATAGGCAGTTCCGGATGTTCCGGGCAAAATTTGGAATTCCGGTTCCGATTCCTGTTCAGGATTTTGGAAAATCTTAATTCCGGTTCTGGTTCTAGTTCCGCCCATCACTAATAGTGTTATTAAATTTGAATTAAATTAAAATTAAAAAAAATAAAAAAACTATTAAAATAAAAAAATTAAAAAACACGGTGTCATTAAATTTGCATAATGCATGGCTTGCGCGCATCTAATTGGACGCGCGTTGATATATTCCCTTGAGTGGTTTTCCTATCAAGCAATTAAGGAAAGTCAACATGTTAGAATGTACTTTCCAGACCTCAATCTCTAGAGTTTTAGTAAAATATAATATTTAATAAAAACCTTTTTGGTTGTTTTCAACATATTAATCTTGTCCTATTTTCAGGCTGCTCAAAACTAATGAAGAAATGCGTCCAGTGTAGGAGCCCAATAGATTCCACTCAAAGTTTCAAAACGTGTTGCGGTTTCCAACGTCCTGCCGGTATGTTGTTTTTTTTTTCAAATTATATTCGTCGTTACTCTGACATAAAGAGTCACAATCAGTATAAAATCATCGTGACTCTGACTCATTTTGTTTAGATTAATTGTGTGTTAAGATATAAAAAGAGTCACAGTTACGAGTATTTTACGACGCATCTGGCTCATTGTGTCAGAGTAATAACGATATATATTAATATATTTTTAGTTTTAAAATTTATTTCTATATTTTGTTTTTAATTATTCCCTTAAAAAATTAAGATATTGGCATTTCATAAAACATAAAATTTCCATATGCCCTGTCAAAACCACAGTTTTTACAAAAATGATGTATAATATAGTGAATAAAAAATTAACCGGGCATGTATTGTCAGCAGAAATTTTGATATATTATACGATAGTTTTATCAGTGTGCGAAAAGTCCTGTTAAATTAATATCACGACGCCGAAATGCTAGTTATAAAATTTAAGAAAAAAGGATGAAGGCCCGTTTGGCACGTTATTTGGTAATGTACTGGGACTGTGGCTTTTAGTTGGAATTTTAGGTATTATAATACCGTCGGTTTAATACTTACATAAAAAGCCAAAATTGTCTTAATTACAAATATATTGCTAATGAATACTCAGTACTGTTGTATCCACTCTTTACAAATAATTATGCCTATGATATAAGTTTAAACACGATGGGATACTGTTTAGTAAAATCACGCAGTTTACTCTTTTGGAGATATGGAGACATTGCTTTGTCTAATTTGCTTATAATAATCTCGTTATTTGAAAATCCACATTTTAACTTGAATTATTCAAATTTATATTTTAAAAAATTATATGTTTTATTGAAATATTATATTATAAGAAACTTTTTATAATCTGCTAATCGAATGTTCGGTTTGTTTTTAGAGGCACTGGAGGTATCGAGGGAACGTGCCCCGTCCAACCTTCCCAATTTGCCACTCCCGCTGGAAAAGCGGCGAGCTTCAGAAGGGACCAGTGCAGATTCGGGTAAGCTAATTCCGTTAAGTTTACATTTTAGAAATACGACGCCCTATAAATGCGGGTCGAATTTTCCGGCAAAAAAACGGCGAGCTGCGGAAGAGGCTAGCGCGAAACCGGGTAAGCTATTAGAAGTTGGTTTGACAACTGCCGTTGAGTTGACATTTTAAAATTACGACGCCTTATAAATGCCAATTATTAGGTGAGGTCAATGGGTGATGGTGCAGAGCGTAGCACGTTAATCGGTGAAGTAATAAAGCTAAAGATTACGAGGGCAATTACTAGTAAAAAGCACTAAAAATATCACATTATTTTGTGCTTGCTTTTTTATCAAAAATTTGTTTTATTTGGTCTCTTATTTTTTAACGTCATATTAGACAAAAATGCGCAACAAGAGAATGTGTTACTATCTTGTGTTTTGTTTAACATGTTCGCTTACCTGTTTATTAGTAAAGCTAAAAGAATTTGTGCACTAAAAATACTTAACAATATTCTAAAACATGAGCGTAGATAGGGTGTGTTGCAATCTTCTAAGAAAATCGATTAACCTTTGAAGAAACCCGCAAAAGTACGAGTAAGTTATTAGAAAGAGCACAATGTAAGGTAAAAAAAAATTAAAACTTATTTGCGCACAAACGCTTGCCAAGTATGTTTTGCTAAATATTTTTTTTTAAGTTCTTACTTTAGGCGGAGCCAAAGCACGTCCACCAATAATGAACAATGGGCGAGAAGACACCACCAATCAGCATCCAGACGTTGTAAAACTACAGCAGCAACTTCAGGTGTGTTTATAATATAATTTTTTTATTACTTTTTTTTTAAAATTTGATATTCCCTTGTTCACTATGTTATACTAACTATTAGAAGTTTTTAAATTTATAATTCAAAAGAAATGAAATTTAACTAATTTAACCTAGTTGAAGTAATATCCCACTTTTAGGATATGAAAGAACAAACGGTTTGTCCGGTTTGCCTCGACCGACTGAAGAACATGATTTTTATGTGCGGTCACGGTTGCTGTCAGCTGTGCGGTGACCGAATGAACGAATGTCCAATATGTCGGAAGTCCATAGACAAAAAGATTCTGGTCTATCATTAGCATAATTGTTTGGGTACTACTGTATAATTTATTGGTGAAAATTATTATTGACATTTTTTAAGAAAACAGAATTAAGTAAAAATATATGGTTATAAAAATTGGATTAAAGTTTGGATTTCGCTTGAGTTGCTTGGAAAATAGCGACTTTTGTCCATGGATAGTTTTTTCGTTAGAGGATTAATATAATATATTTTTAATAGTTTATTCTTTAAAGGCTTGTTCATACTTATGACAAAACGTCCTTTGGACAAAGCCCGAAGGACAATTTTAGAAAAGCCAAAACGTCCTTTGGACGAAGTATGAATGCTACTTGAAATTTGTCCTTTGGACAAATTCCAAAAGAAAAAATCCAAAAGGAAAAGTCCAAGGGACAAAAAGTACGAACACGTTGTCCTTTAGAATTTATCCTTTGGACAAAATCCAAAGGACCATTTGACGCTGTGTTTGTCCTTTGCACAAAGTCTAAAGGATGTTTTGTCATAAGTATGAACCAACCTTAAGAATGTCAAAAAATTTAGATGGTTTTTATATTTTACTATTTTGAAAACGTCTTTAGATATTGTCGACTTAATTTCTTAAGAGTGACAAACTCAATTTTAATGCTTTTTATCGATCGGTCTTATATCGTCATTACTACGGCAAAATGAGCCACAGTTCGTATAAAATATATGTGTCTGCGACTGATTTTAAATTTAAAACAGGACCCTATTAAATACAGAATGAGTCACAGTCACGTTTATTTTATAATGACAGTGGCTTATTTTGCCGTAGTAACGACGATATAACCTTACAGTTCTTTGCATAATTTTTGTACAGCGAAATAATTGGCTGAAAAGTAGGCTGCCAGAAATTGAGTCCGTTACTATGTTATACTTTTCAATGGCATGTTGCAATGGAATTGTATAATATACATAAACATAAATTATACTACGTATCGGTCTCTACCCATTCTTTATAAAGTGTAAGTTATAGAATCATTGATTACCTAGTGATGCAAATTAAAGTTAAAATCCTTTAGGTTCAAATTAAGGGCGTAACCGCTCGCTGCCAGGAAGAAATGAAGAATGAACGAGCGAGAATAAATAATAAAATGCTTTCTGGCATAATGTAAATAATTATTATTAAGTTGCGTCAGGTGTTTCTCTCCACGTGATATTTTCTCCGACAACGAGTGGTTACTTTACAACCAAGCTGTTTTCATTTTAGTTTAATATATTTATGAAAGGATTACGGTAGAGTTTGTGAAGTGAACTGAATTGCTTATATCGTGGTTACTACGGCAGACTGAGCCACAGTCATAAAATACAAATGAATGTGACTCATTCTGTAAGTAATAGGGTGGACTTTGAAACTTAAATGAGTCTCAGTCTCATTTATTTTATGCGACTTATTCTGCCGTTATACCGACGATAGTATGAGGTATGTTTTATTATACAGTTTTAGTGCAGCTTGTACCTGTAAAATTAATTTTAAAGGATTTAATAACTTATTTTACAGTTGCTTTCGTCTTGATATTTTATGAAAACCGATTAGATTTTGTCGTTTATACACTCAAAAGTATATTCAGATTATTGACTTCTAATTTTATTTCAAAAATATTTTTTTGGAAAACTTGGACAAAGCAAAGAGCGAAACGTGCGTGGCCGGTTTGTCATGAACAACTACGACAAAGGACGTGCGAGCTTTTTAGTAAATGTCGAACGCGAAAATTTCGCACTTCCATTTTCAAGAAGATGTTCATGACACACCGGGCGTTCCGACGCTGAGCGTCGCCGGTTTTTTGAATACCGATAAAAAAGCTTTTCTTTGTTAATGGAAAGTAAATTCTTTCTTGATTTAAAAAAAACAGTTTTATTAAAATAAAGTTTGTTAGTAAGAAAACCGACCGCAGAATTTAAAAATAACGAAATCCACAACTATATTTTTGAACAAATATAAAAAAATTACATTTTCCTTTAACTCCATTTACTCTTAAAAACCAGCCTGTTTGTATGCTTGAAACCTTTTATAAAGGTTTTACAAAAATTTAATTTAATAAAATTTCAAAAGGAGCTGTTTTATTTATTCTACATAAATCTCGTGCAATAATCATAAATCTGTAATGGTTGAAATTGTGTTATTGTGTTACAACTTCACTGTTTCGGGCTATTGTTTTAATAAATGATTTTTATTTAAAAATTATAACACATTAGCTGTGATATTAGCAACAATTAACAAGGAATGAATAAAAAAGTGCAGTCGGATCCTGATGTTACCATATATGTAGTCCCTTGTTTCAGACCTCCGCCATATATATCTATTCTAAAACTATTAAATTAACTGTTATATACCATCTATTGTATTTCTAAAAAACTTATATATATATATATATGTAATTTCTAGCTGTGTGTTTGTGTGTGTGTGCTCCGTAACTACTCTTTAACCACCCAAAGGATTAAGCTGAGTGAGGTATCATTTTAAAGGTGTCGTAGGGGAGTGTCGTAAGGGGTCAAAATTTTAGAGAAAATTTACATGGACCTTTTTATACTGGACAACGCATTTTCACCCTATGGATTTTGGAACTTAACATTTTTTTTTCTTTGAATTTGCTCAGTATGTTTTCTGAAAATTCAACATGGACATCTTAACCCGTACTCAACCGGTCCAGTTCTAGAACTGTTCGGAACAGGTTCTAGAACTGTTCCGAACAGTTTTAGAACTGTTCGGAACAGGTTCTAGAACTGTTCCGAACAGTTCTAGAACGCATAGCACAGGGGCATGTAGAGTACCGGTTAAAGCTGGTCATTGTTTTTTCACTAAAGAAGGGATGAACCTTTCTCCTCAATAACAAAAAAAAGATTGGGCAAAATGAGATATCATTAGAAAGGTTATCGTTCGATAAATGTCGTAAAAGGCTTGAAATTAAAAACAATTAACATGGACATCTTTATGCTAGACAACGCATTTTCACCAAAAAAGGGAGGGACACTTCTCCCCAACCACTAAACGAATTAGACTAAATGAAAATATCAATGAAAAGCAAAAGATAAGATAAAGAATTACAAAGCACAAAAAAACAACTACAGACAACAAAACACAAAAATATCACAAACATAAAAAAACAAATAGAAAAAACTAAAAATACAAAAAAATACATCGAACGAAGACGAACAAAAGAACAGAAAATTAAGTATAGCTAGAAAAACTAGACACAAGAAAATCAAACACAAACAAAACAAAACTATCAAAAACAAGAAAAGCAAAGGCAAAACAATAAAAAACAAAAAAAATATATAAAACAAAAAAAAGCAGGAAAAAACACAAAAAAAGGAAAAAGAAAAAAGGCGAAAAAAGAGAACGCGAAAGAGCAACACAAAAAAAAAGAAAAAAACAACAACCACAACAAAAAACAAAAAAAAAAACAAGAAAACCCCAAAACCCAGCCAAAAAAAAAAAAAAAAAACAACAAAAAACAAAAAAAAACCCAAAACAAAACAAAAAAAAAAAAAAAAACCAACACAAAACCAAAAAAAAACCAAAAAAACCAAAAAAAAAAAAAAAAAAAAAAAAAAAAAAAAAACAAAAAAAAAAAAAAAAAAAAAAAAAAAAAACAAAAAAAAAAAAAAAAAAAAAAAAAAAAAACAAAAAACAAAAAAAAAAAAAAAACCCCAAACACCCCACACCACAACAAAGCTTATAGTTCAGAGAATGTCGTAAAGAGGTTGAATCCTTGCAAAAATAACACGAACATCCTTATGCTGGACAATGCATTTTTCCCAAAAGGTGGAGAGACCCTTATCCTTAACCACAAAACGGATTGGGCTAAATGAGGTATCATTGCAAAGCTTACATACCGGGGAATGTCATAAAAGGGTTGAATATTTGAAAATAAAAATATCAAAAGACATTTTTATGCTAGTCATTGCATTTTGATCAAAGGGGAAAGGGACCTTTATCCCCAGCCACAAAAAAGATTGGCTTAATGAGATATGACTAAAGTTAAAATCCTTCGGGCTAAAATTCAGGGCGTAACCGTTCGCCGTCAGGAAGAAATAAAGAATGAACGCTTGAGAATAAAAATAATAAAAAAAGTTTTCAGAGATGATGTAACCAATTATTATTAAGTTGCGTCAGGTGTTTCTTTTCACGTGATTTTTTCTCGAAGAACGAATGGTCACTTTACCACCTAGTCAATTTCACCCTGATAAAATTCATCTTTAGAAAGATTACAGTCTGGGGAATTTGATAAAGCGTTTGAATGTTTGATAAAAAACAGATGGACATTTTAATGCTGAACAGCAAATTTTTACCTAAGGGGGAAGGAAACTTTATCCTCAACTACAAAACAGATTTGGCTAAATAAGATATTGAAAAGCTTATAGTTTGAGATTTATTGTAAGAGGCTTAAAATTAATAAAAATTATCATGTACATCTTTATGCTAGATATCGAATTATCACCCGAAAAGGGGAGGGACCCTTCTCCGAAACCACAAAACAAATTTGACTAAATGAGGTATAATTTCAAAGCTTGCAGTCCAAGAAATATCATAGAAAGGTTGAATTTTGAAAAAAAAACGAATGAATTAGAAAGGTACATGAAAAATTATTTGTCAGCCGTATGGCTGACACCGGCTACTTGTATCCTATATTTTTTTCAAACTTTTTTAAAACATTAAAAATAGTTTGAAATGCTGTTAATTTTGTAAGTGCAGTGCTCCGGAGATTCCACCGCTTTATTTGGCGGAAATTCCGCTTTATTGTTCCAAACAGTAAAAATAGTCTAAAAAATGCTAATAGAGTAACTTAAATTTTTTTCAGAAATAAATAAGCGTAAAATCCGGAGGTTTGCTCCGGACCTGAAAAGCAAAGCTTCGATCCGGAGCTCTGGAGAACATCACCAGTACAGACAGAGATAGTAAAAAATGCTGGAAAGTTTTCGCTGCAAATAATGTTTAATCCCCAATTTTCGTTTGTTTTTTATGGAAATGTTAATTTTTGAGCTGCAGTAGGTAAAATATTTTCGCTGCGAATGTTTCTAACACATCTCTTGCATCAACCGGCGCTCTATAAACTAAATAAAAAAACTCGCTACTGATTGAGTCAGTAGGGTAACTGACTCAAATTCGGTCAGCCTTAATTTCGGCCACCTCTTGTTATTTAGGCCACGCAAAAAATTATGAAATGATATGCGTTTTAGCTAGATAAATCGTGATGTCTTCTATCTAGCCAAAAACAGTTCACTTCGCAATTTTGCGCATGGCAGAAATAGTAGCCTGGGGCCAAAAATAAGGCTGACCGAATTTAAATTAGTTACCCTATATTACCATCTAAATCCTAGTTCTTAGTCAAGAAACGAAAATTAAAAAAAAACAGGAGACAAAATTTAGGTATGAGTTTTTCAAATGCGCACCTGAAAAAAATTTAATAAAAATTCGGAATAACTTTTTTTTATTAAAAACTAACAATTACTGTAAAAACATTTAGTGATTATACAAGCTTTGGCTTTTCAAAAGCAGTAAAACTAGAGCGCTCTGTTTTTCTACTTTTTATAGGATTTTTCAAGACTTATTAATAATTTATAAAAAAAACTATAACTTTGAAATTGAAATATTTTAAAGGTTTAAAACGTTAATTATTTTTGTAACATTATGGTCAAAAACGTGTTTTTAAAAATAAAACGTGTTTTACTTGAAATACTGCAAAAATGTTCCTGAAAAAAATGGCGAGCTCCGGTGCTACGATCAAAGGCTATAAAAAAAACTCCCTAGCGTATCGAAACTCGGAAACATGATTTTTTTATAACTGAATTTTTTCATGTTTCACAAATGGTAAAGAAAGCGTAATGTGTAAAGGCCGCTTAACACAGGTCTAAAAGGGATGGTCCCTTTAGGAATAATTTTGCACGGCAGATTATGGCTTAAAACCTATACTGTCGGTTTAAAATCACATTCTTCTATGTAAGAAGCTTCCCAAAATGCCTATTGCTGCTAAGCAGACGAAAATGGTTGTCAGAAAAGAATTGAAACAGCTTTTCGTCAAGCACAAGGAAATATTTTGTTCAAAAGTTATGACGAAGATTATCCTAGAATAAGAAGACACTTAAGAGTGGGGAAAGAAGGAAAGTAAGTTAAAGTGATTTGGAAAAATTTATAAAAAATAATAAGTGTAAAATTTTAAATCAGTACTTTTGTTGTATTCCAAAGATGGTTCTTTTAATTCATTTGTAGACTTTTTTTGGAAAATCATTGGTTTTTAATTTTTGTAAAAACTGCACATTAAAAATTTTTCGCAAAAAATAAAGAAACTATGTAGATGGTTTTAAAAGGTTAAAAACTAGCAAAAAATCACGCAAACGCATTGACTCCATAATGGCAGCAGATTATTTAAACAGAAAAGTATTTTATTTTAAAATTTATAGACAGCTTGCACTGGAACTCGGTTTATACATGAAGTATGCAATACACAGAGGGAGTCACCATAATGGATAATTACCGTATCTCCTACTTATCTTTCGTAGTATGCAGATCAACCCTCGAAAGCGCGCGAAATTTTGATCGGTTGATCTGCATACTACAAAAGATAAGTAGGAGATACGGTAATTATTTATTATGGTGACTCGCTATGTTTATTGCATTCTTCATGTATAAACGAAGTTTCAGTGCAAGGTGCCTATAATAATTTATTAAAAACATTTTTTATTTCTTTAAAATATTTTGCATTGTTTTTAATTAATAAAAAAATATTCAAGGAATAGAGCAAGAAAAAGGGGCCATTTCTTCCGGCGTATGTTTGCTAAGGCAGAAAAGATGTGGAACAGTTTAAAGTGGATATTAGGAAATATTTAGGCTATAGGAAATAAGCATCTGGTTTGTAAAATTATTTGCTGAATAAAAAATTTGCACGATTACGATGAGCTAATTACAGACAAAATATTAGTTTTTCTATGGTCTGCTGCATTGGCAATTAAAAAAATTCATACTCACACACAACAATCTTTGAGAAGCGCGAAATCGTAGTTTTTTAAATTTATTTGGTTTAAAAGGTTTTACTTGTATATATAAGCCACAATTAAAATTTGGTAAAAGTGGCTATTTCGGGCTAGATTGCTCATGGTATAGTTTTTTGGTATAATTTTTGCAATTGCCATTGCATCAGACTCTAGGAAAACTACAACATTTGTTGTGTAATTAGTATGTCGTATTGGTACAAATTTTTTATTCAGTGAGCAACTGCCGAATCCAAAATGCTTATTTCTTATATTC
>JASAMX010032553.1:0-23386 GCA_030248175.1 Microlaimidae sp. YZB2_3
TTTGTTGATTTTTAAGCAAGTGCAGAATTTTTCTTGTCTACCAAACTAACATCATAGACAAAAAATCCCTTAAAGAACCTGTGCACGGTTTGGAAATGCCTCCTGGAACATTAGTGGTTGTCCCGCCGCCCCACTCATAAGTCTCATTTTATTGCCCTCCCTCGCCCAAAAATAAAAAGGAACCAAAATATTATGGCGCCATTTTGGACTTTTTATGACGCCATTATCCCCGTTTTTTGCCAATGTTTAGCCCATTTTAATGTTTCTTAAGACATTTTAGACCTATTTTTACTTAAATTTTGCTTTTTTGTTCCTTTTTTTCTTTTTTTTTCTTTTTTTCCCTGCTTGCCTCCTTCCGTTTTAAAAAAAGTTACCCCCCTGTGCCCCGCCCCCCCCGTTTTAAAAGTACCTTCCCCCTAATACAAACCAACCCCAGGGGCGGGGGGGGGGAAGGGGTGCAGTGCACAAGTAGGTTCAGAACAGATAGTGTTCAGTGTCCAAAGCAAAATACTTTAAAACCACTAAAATTTAAAATATTCTTTTTTTATAGGATAATACTAATCTTTATTGGGGTACAATTTCCATACGCGTCCCAAAAATTGGTTTGACCGATCCTAAAGTAAAATACACATATTAAACATCTTTGTACACTAAATCGGACACGCAGATTTCCTTTTGATGGTTATTTTTAAGATTTGGCCTTATCAAAAAGAGTTATGAACCAATGTATACCCAAAAATGACCTTTTTCAGCATATGCAATTCGTGATCTTAATAAAAGTAAAATTTTTAAACTCACAAATTAAATTAAAAACTAAGGTTTAACAATGCTGGATGTCTGAAGAACTCAAAAATTTTCAAAAAAATTAAAAATTCGAAAGTTACATGGACCACGAAAAACATGGACAACAAAATTTGTTTGGCTTTAAACGCTAATTAAAACTTAGTTTTTCACCGATTTATTGTTCCTAAGCCCAAGCAAAATCTTAAAACAAACAAAATTGTAATATAATTTATTTTTATTAAAATAAGTTGTCTTTCAAAAAAGTGAATCTTTTTACAACTACAATTTGATGGGTATTTGACCGGTTAAAAAAATGATTGTTACCATGAAAAAAAAAATAAAAGTATAATAATAATAGTAATAAAAGTAAAAGTGGATTTTTTCTAGGAGAGGGGGTCTGAAATTTTGGCTCAGAAAAAGGGTGAACGTGAAACCCTCTGTGCCCGCCCCACCCACCCCCCTCCTCAACCAAAAAAATCTATGACTGAGGTTTGCACTCCTCCCTCTTTTCCTCGCCGCCTCAAAAAAATTAACCCACACTCAGTATTTCCCTTTTGTAAAAGTCATACAAACAAAGCAGACAAGGGCGTAGCCAAAGGTGGAGGTAGTAGGAGTGGCAACCTCTTCCCTTTTGGGTTGTCAGGACTAAAAATTTGAGGGTTCACAGGCAAGAAATTTTGAAAATTATCTCACGCTTCGCTCCACTCAGCGCTTGACACTTATTTACCTTTTTGTATCTTTTAGGTGATGTTTTTGATAAACATAAAAGCAATACGT
This sequence comes from Microlaimidae sp. YZB2_3, assembly GCA_030248175.1. Taxonomy (NCBI): domain Eukaryota; kingdom Metazoa; phylum Nematoda; class Chromadorea; order Desmodorida; family Microlaimidae; species Microlaimidae sp. YZB2_3. Next base: position 1,561 of record JASAMX010032553.1, read on the forward strand.
AGTTGTTTTTTGTGTTGTTCTTCGTTCAGTTACGTATTGCTTGCTATATAGTCAGAATGCCCCCAAGGGGTTGAATACAGTATTGAACAATGAAAACTTTTTTTAATTAAAAAGTGAAAAATTAAAAAAAAAAACATTTTTTTGATGTTAAAAACATTGCCCACGGGGACTCGAACCTAAAGCTCCGGGATTACAGTCCGACGCTCTAACCACTCGGCTACTGCTCCGTCTGAGGTTGTTTCCTAAAAGCTAGTTTTAAACGAAAGTTTAAAAATGTAGTTTCCCGACGTCAAATCAAAAAAATATAAATGAAAGTTTAGTCTTTGATAGGAATTAGTTTGTTCCCAACTTTAAACACAGAAGTCGTACCATAATTCTGAGCCAGTTTCTAAGTTTTTAACGAAATCTCTTCCTCTACTATCACTTTTTTTATTTTTTATTTCAACAATTTCAGCAATAAAACGAAATTAAAAAAACTTCAGTAGTAGGGATTTCGCTGAAAATTTTTGTGGGCATATACATTTGGTGTATCTAACTTGAGTTAAATTTTTATTACGTAATATGAACTCTGGTTCTGTTCAATTGGGAAAAACTGTTTTGCCTTTTTTCAACGAAGCATATCTCGACGTGGAATAGTCCACCAAAAGTGTTAAGGATACCGAAAAGGATACCGAAAAAAATACCTTTTTTCCAACATATAGTTTGCTTCTGTCCGTCACGTACGAGTTATACACGAAAACCGACAGGTATTTTGACTGTATCGTTCCACCTTAAGTAATCTTTCAAGTACCGAATTGTTGAAAAACGCCATTTTTGGAGGATCATATCTTCTGAACCACTGAAGATATTTTGATGAAAAAGTTTTGTGGGCTATTGGGGCCAGGGCTAAGGTTTTCACAAAAAATAATAAAAATCGAAGACAAAAAGCTCGACTCGGTAACGTACCTTTATCCGAGCTACTTTATGGGTATAATTTTTAGGTCTAATTAATTTACTTAAAAATATGTACGTACGTTTGTTTTTGTACACTTTTTACAGTAAATCCGTATGTTGTAGTTATTAAAACTTAATATTAGCTATAAAATTTTAAATCAATGGTGTAAATTAATTTTTATTAAAAAAGGATGCACTTAAAGCTACTTTCAGCGGCGAATTCCAAAGAGCGTGGCTTCTCCAACTATTTTTTATTCAGGAACAACCGGATTTCTGGTTGGGATATAAATATGTGATAGTGGGCAGTGGCCTCCTCCCCGGGCACGCCACTGCCCACTATCACATATTTATATTTAAAAAAAAAATAAATAGGCCATACCTGCCTCCAACAAGATGTTTTAATAAAAATTATAAAATTTTAACACGCCCAAACATAGATTTTTTTTAATAATTAATAATAATAAGTAAATTTTACGTTTTTTGAACCGTTCCACATCTCGATCGCAATTTTGATATTCCCAAACTCTCGTGGCGTGCAAGGCCGTTTTCGTGTGTTTTTCCACGTACTCATATTCTGCGAAATGGAGACCACACAGGAAACAGGCAAACTTCAATCTAGATTGTAAAAAAAACTTCTGTAATTATTGATTTAATATATTAATTAAAACAATTTTAACACATGTGAATTTGAATATGCAACACGGATGTGAGGCTTATATGACGACGTTTGAGAATGGAATACATGAAGAAGTTGGTTTGCAGATAGAGGCGGGGGGGGGTGGGTTTACAGACCGAGTAACGCATTCTTACTTTTGTCCTAACAAATTCCAGTTTTAAGCTTATAACAGGCCCTCGAAAATTGAGTAATTAACATTTGGCTGCGTTATTTAAAATGAAATCTTTTATTATAAACTTCATTATACTATAAAAGAAATTTAAAAATAAACAAAAATATCGTGAAAATTTGGTAATCAGAGCCAGTTGTTATTTTTGCAAAATTTCAATAGAAAAAACGTTTTAGAATTTTCAACAATTGAAAAATAATCGTGTATAGTGAAAAAAATTTTCCTTAAAAATCTAAAAAGCCGCGCGCATTTTCAACTCTATTAAAAAGAATTCAAGGGTTAAACGAACAAATATAGCTCAATTGTTTAGAAAATACCCGAAAATGTTTCTCAAACAAAAGCATACCAAACGGTTTTTTTTTTTTGCTTTTTGGGACCAGGATTTGTTTTACTGTGTCGACCGCAATGATTATGTCATAGATATACAATTTTTGATCATTTAAAATGAAGTCGAAGTTATATTCGGATATGTCATCACAAGTTTTTAGCTCTGTGTTAGTGAGATATAACAGCTTAAAGTTAGAGTTCTGTCACCAGTGCGAACATAGTTTATATAGCTTTATTTATGAACATAGTATATATAGCTATAATGATCTACAGTCGGTTCAAAAATGTTTGAGAATGAAAAAAATATTCAGTGAGTGAGAAAAATATTCAAGTGAGCATACCACGCCAGAATTGCGGTTGATTTATACGAAAATTTTATTAATGTATAGAATTAAATGTTAGCTATACACTTATATAATTATCTTTTGAGAACCAACCGTACCGTTAGGGAGATATGCTCAAATAAAATTTGTTTTTAGTTTCAATCATTTTTGAACAGACCTTAGATAAACACAAATTGTTTAGCATGAGGGGATACTGACCAAGGCCAGGGTAGAACACATTCATATATGAACAAGGGGGAGGGTGAGGGGTGGGGGTCCACCCCATAGATGAATAAGGGGGGGGGGTAGGGTGGGGTCCACCTCCTCCTAGCCTCGAAATTTTGGGGCCACCCCCTAGAAAAAAATCCAGGGGCACCCCTTCCCTCAAATTTTTTGCCCCTGACTCCCCTCTAGATTTTGAAATCTTACCCCTCCCCCCTTCCCCTCTCGAGAAAATTTTAAGTACTTTTTTATACTAAATTTTAAAAACTAAAAACGTGCATTTTTAACACAAATTCATGTTTTTACACCCTTTTTATATCTAAATATCGCTTTTTATTTAATAAAATGTAGTATTATCTTATAAAAAAACTCTTATTAAACATTTAATGGTTTAAAAGTATTTTGTTTCGGAAATTGGACCCCACCTGACGCCCCTCTAGGTTTCAGAATCTTCCACCCCGGGTCGACCCCCCTAGAAAGCTAGGGGGGGTTCGACCCCTCCCCCTAGATTTTGAAATGTCATTTACCCGGGGTACACACCCCCCTAGCTTTTTGACCGTGTTCATCTAAGATTACATTGGAACAGATTGTTTTAAAATGTAGGAGGTGGTATAAGAGAGGAGGTGAGGCCATACAAGGGCAGGAGGGGGGAGTGGGGGAGGGGTTAACCCCCCCCCAAAAATTTTGAGTTAGGGGGTTTATTTAACCTTTCACTCAGAAGTGGAGAGTTAGAGTGGAGAATTATTCTTGCGCGCTGCACTTGTGGTTTTTAGGGGTTCGACAGTAGGTAAACCAGTTATAAATAATTGAAATGAAAAAATTAATATAATTTTGCTCTCTAGCTTGCCACCCCTTCCCCATTTTGAAATTGCCCTTCCTCCCCCCGGGGGGGGGGGGAGAGGGGCAGTCCACAGGCCTGGAAGTATATTTACTTTCTAATTTTCCTACGAATAGGGGGATACACAAAATTATAGGGCTACGGCTAACGTAGTAGTTCCAACTTTCAACTAACCCCCCTCCTATTCCTTATCACCCACGATTACACACACGTTAAACTTCAAAATATATTCTTCATTATTCATTAATTATTTAAACAAAACAGTAAAAACCGTTGTATAATGCATGTTGCTCATTTTTTTGACGAGCCCTTCTAAAGATCTAAAGTAAACTAAAAAAAGTAATCTAAATGTTTACTAATAATTTAAAATGTTTACCAATATTTTTTTAATCTCATATAAAAAACTTAAAAATTATATTAATAACATAAAATAAAAATTCTCAATTCAATGAGGAAAACCAATGAAATCATTGCCGCAACCGAATGATCCCATCGGTCCTCAGTTACTACAATTTCTGCTCATTCTGTTCAACCACTAGGTTTACCCAACGGCAGGCAGGTTCTTGTCTGTTTGTCAGTCTATCATCTAGACAGCACATGAATTTTTCCTACCATGGACTGATTTGATTTAAGCCATTTTGATTACAATTACTTCCTACCACTTGATAAGATGGGTTGAATTATTGATCGATCAGTTTAGTTTAAACATAGCGATCGATTTATCGGACGCATTTGGGGTCGATTTTCCCCCGACGGCCGACAGAATGGAGCCGAACCGGTTGCGGACTGGACGGTCATCCGGCCAACCACCTGGCGAAAATCCCCCCTGTCATCCGCTTTTCCCCCCGACGCACTGCACCGCTGAAATTATTCGGAAAAAAATACCGCTACGTGACCTTGTTTTCTGGAGCAACAATCTATCCCAAAACACTTAACTGTATTATTTTCGAGGTTTCGTCACTTTCTTTTCTCTGTACGCATTGCATGTTGCCTATGCCTTGTACGATATCTATAAATTTTAAGAACTAGCATTTTTTAAGCTTTTGTTTCGTGCTTCGTTTTTTGTTTCGTACTTCGTTTTACTTTGTTTTAAACTTCGTAGTTAAAAACTCTTTTAAACAATTTTGGCGGGGTTATAAATTTTGTCATAAATGAGGATCATGCCATATCCACTCAATCTTTTGTGGTTGGTTTTGGGAAATACTAACTGGCTACGCCTATTACGAGGCATTAAGCTAGTATATTGTATATTTAGCAAATAACTTTATATAATGATTAGTAATATTCTCCGGAGCAAGCCTCGGTAGTGATGGGCGGCACTGCGGTGCCGCCGGAACCGGAACTGGAATTGAGATTTTTCTAAAATCCGAACCGGAACTCCAAATTTTGCCCGGAACATCCGGAACCGGAGCTGCCCATCACTAACCCTCAGAGCTCCGATCTACGAGGAACATCACTAATAGTATTTTAAAAAGATTTTTTTGGAAGCAAATTTACTCATATACCAGTTCTTTATATTAATCTTAAAAAAAAAGATTGGCTAGTTGGAAAAGCAAAACAACCGTGAAGCGCGGATCAATTAAAAATGGAAATTTACTAATCAAAATATTATATCGTTTTTACAAATTTTTAAATTTAAAAATATAATTTTTTTTAAATCTAAAAACAGACCTGTGCACTGCCCCCCGGGGTTAAAACGGGGGAGGGCGATTCCAAAATGGGGGGCACGGGGGGCAACTTTTTTGAAACGGGGGGGCAAGCAGGGGGGAAAGAAAAAAAAGAGAAAAAAAGGGAAAAAAGAAAAAAAAGAAGGGAAAAGAGAAAAAAGGGACAAAAAAAGCGAAAAATAGGGTAAAAATAGGTCTAAAATGGCTTAAAATACATTGAAATAGGCTAAAAACTGCAAAAAAATTCGCGATGATGGCGTCATCATAGGTCAAAAATGGCGTCATAATTTAGGGTACTTTTTCATTTTTTGGAAGGGGGCAATAAAACTGGGAGAGGGGGCAAATCCTCCAATAAAACGGGGGGAGGCATTTCCAGACCGTGCACAGGTCTGTAAAAATATTATCGTTTGGACAATAAATTAAAGTACATTTCTGGCGGACGTTTAATATTTTCGGGTAATCTTTTGTAACTCGGAAAAATGGACACTTATGATGGGGAAAGTTAAAAACACTAAGTGTTTTTAACTCTCCCCATCATAAGAGGCCATTTTTTAAAGTCTTTAAAAACATGGAAGTTAGACGGTTTGATCTTTCCTAAAACACTTATGTTTTTTCAACTTTTATGTTTTTAAAGTTTTTAAAAACATGGAAGTTAGGTGGTCCCTGAACTTTCCTAAAATACACTTATGTTTCTTATACGCAGAAACGACTATGTCACGTAAAAATGAATTTGAGTAAGCATAGTTGGCATGCAACTGATCGGTCGTTTCGTATGATGTTTATTTCAGTAATAGTACGTTCAGCAGTTTTTGCGCAGTTTTCCAACAAAAAAACTAAGGTGCTTTGACAGTTGCGAACGTATTATTCAACCAAACCAAATTCAGATTATTCTTTGCGTGACTTTGGTCGCTAAGTACTTCATTCTTCCCCAAATTTTACTCTTTATCCATTTGTTTAGTATAAAATGCATAGTAGAGCGTAAGAGTTTCGTGTTTACACATGAATCAGGTTTAAAATTTAATTTTTTTAAGGATACAAGGCTATTGAATCTATTTTACAAGTTTAAACAATAGCGGTCGTTTTTCCGATTTTCAGGGTGCAAGGCGGGGATTGCGGTTGGTCCCTTACTTATCCAGTTCCTCCGGTGAAATTTTGCGCGCTTCGATGCCCAAGTTAGGGTTAAATTCCCGTGATTTAGCCTCCGCTATTGCCTAGAACAGTAGTTTTCAACGTAAGAATAAAAATATTTTTTTAAAGAACGAGTCATTTAGTAACCCATTCAGTAAAAAACACACTATATTGATACATCTTCTTCAATAACATGATATAATAATAATAATAATAATATTAAAAATAAATTCTAATATAAAAATAATAATTAAAGTTTATATTAATAATCTAAATTTAAATGATTCAATGTAATTAAGATGTAATAAAAAACACGATAGTTTTTAAAATTTAAAATCCAATTAAAAATACCATTTTTTAGTTTTTAAAGCAGAGAAAACACACGCGTGCGAACAAAAAATCTGCAGAATTTTTCGACTAAAATTCGCGGTAAAATAAATTAACATGATACCTTTGCGATTGGTTTTTGTCCACCTGGTTTGTATAGAAATCGAATGGGATCGATGCCTTGTTCCTGGTAGATTTTTCTGATGTACTGGTTCTCTTTCGCCGCGTGTTTCTTACCTTGGTAGTGGGAGGTCGCCTGGGATGCCTCGGTAAACTTTATTTCGCATAATTTGCATTCTTCGTCCTAAAGACGTCAGGTGTGTAATCAAACAAAAATCTTATGTAATTGTAATTAATATATAAATAACGCAACGCATACAATACTACCCGCAGCCACAATTCCCCCTCAAAAAATATAATATTTACTCCAGAATTTTAGAAAAAGGAGGTTACACTCCATTGCATAAAAAATTTTTAAAAGTAGGGCGTTAAGAGGCTTGAAGGAATAGATTATGGCTGGTAAATATGGGGGATAGGAGCATAGGTGGAAGGGGAGCTTGGGGGGAGGGGTTTTACGCCCCCCTTCCCCCCCCCCCAAAAAAAATACCGATTATAGCCGAAACTCCCTCCCTTAAATTTGGGGGTACCCCGGAAACCAGTGGCATGCCCAGGGGGGGGGGAGACCGCCCTTCCCCCCGAAATACGGCGAAGCCCGATTTTTCCGTAAGGCGAGACCTTTACGTTTTTTGAATTTTGGGAGAGAACATTTTTTTCTTTAATATTAATACAGAAACTTTCCTGATGCCTTCCAAAAGCATATTAATAGTGAAAAAACCAAATTTTCCCCGCTTCGCAGGTAGTTTAAATTGACTAATTATCTTGATTTCAAATCGAATTGCCGATCAATAGTTAAGACATACATATTAAATAAAACTACTATAAACACCATTAACCTTTTATTAATGTTTTAAACATATTTTAAATGTATAAGGATAAAAAACCTTAAATTTTCTAATAAGTATCATCAGAAATTTAAATTTCTAGTGTATTTTAGCGCCTTAAATTAAAAATTTTCTTCCTCGGGGGACAGAATGCCCCCCGGACCCTCCAACCACCTGGACAAGGGGCTCTGCCCATGGGTATAGCCAGGATTTCGGAAAAAGGGGTCCAACTCTGAACAAAATTTCCGAAAAGGGGGCCCATGTATGCCCCACCCCCAAAATAATAAATAACCTCCTTCCAAATTCTAAGCAGCGAGGTTTAACCCCATTACCTCCACTCAAAAGTAGGGGGAAAAGGTTAACCCCCCTTTTGAAAAATGGAGACAAAACTCTCTTCCAAATAATTTTTAACTGCTTCCAAACTTAAAGTTTGAGGTCAAAACTCGTGTTTTAAGCAATAATAAAAATGGTATATAAATGGCAAAAAATGGTATACAAATGGGTTTTTGACCTAAATGTTGCGTTTTTTACCTATTTTCCTTTAAAACCGAAAAACTATATGGTTATTAGTTATGGTTAGCATACTAAACCTGCTTTTGCACCAACCAAAGGTTTTTGCTAAACCTGCTTTCTGCACCATTTAAGGTGTCAATCTTTAATTTTCCTATTTTGCTTATTAAAGGTGTCAAAATTAATCCATCTATATTAGCTTTTATTTTCTCAACCTGCTTCTACACCTGTTTAGGTGTTTTCACTCAACCTGCTTTCTACACCCTCTGTGGTGTAGGTGTTTATGTATCAATTATTCCCTAAATATTTACCTGTTATTACCTAACCTGCTTTTGCACCTATTTAGGTGTTTTCTCCTAACCTGCTTTCTACACCTTTTGTGGTGTTTCTATATTTGCTTACTTTACCCGTTTATGGTAGTTATTTGTAAAATTTTCACGTTAAAAATAATTTTGTACCAAATGTAAAACTTATAATAGATTTAAATTTTCAAAAATTTTTCTGCTTAGTCTAATCTTTATTTTAGTTTTTAACATAATTTTTTAAAATTATATATATTTTTCAATTATTATATAAAATTTATAATATTGTATTAAAATATAATCCCTGTATTTACTTTCTTAAAAATTTTTTCCATCAATATATTCTTAAGTAACATCACATAACCTTTCCTTCTCCGTTATTATATGGGTAAAATGGTTTCCTCGAATTTTAACCGCTCCCCTCCTAATTCCGGGTTTGACTCTCCCCCCCATTCTAGACTAATTGCCCATGTATGGGAGGGGTGGGCGCGGGCGTGTGGTCACTGACTATCTGGGGTAAATGGTCCTTTGACAGCTAGAAGAAAGGAGCGACCAAGGAAAGGAAAAGTCCGTACCCCCACCCATGTTTTTAAGGGGGTCGGTCGAGACCGAGTAAATCTTATAATTAGGAAGGGGTCAGGAATGAGAAGGAGAGAGGCTCGGTTTCTAAACAAAGGCATTTAAAATAAAATGTTTAATTTCCTTATATCAAAAAATGGTGAAATTATAAATTTCACTCGTCTAAATTTTTTTGTACAAATACAATGATGAACAAAAATATTGTCTGATAATATAGTAAATCTATTTTTCGCCACGACTGCCTATTCTTTTGCAAAAAATTGTAAGCGTTCAAAACTTACTGTTGTCATTTCCTTGGGAACAGTTACTTCAAGGCTACTTATCTCAAGCAGTTTTTGTTCTTCCTTCTTTTCTTCCTCGGTTTTTTCTTTCTCTGGTTCCTAAAATAATAAAATTCAAAGAAAACAATTTGTGTTGTAATCTTAAAACTTCTAAATACGTAAATTAAAAAAAAATTTATTTTATTTTATTAATCACGCACAAAATTTTAAGAATTTTTTAAAAATTTTGTACACGATTAATTTGTTTGTTAACAGTAAATTGATAGATGTATCTAGCTTTCTAAAAGCTAAAAGCTGCTCCTGAGCATAAGTGGGCAGCCTCCCGGATCTTAGGAGATGGGGAGGGGCGGGGGGGGGTATACCCGACTCCCGAAATTTGGGGGGGTTTCGGTTTTGGGGTATACCTCAAATACCCCATTTTTAGCGTTTTTAGTACTGGGACCCTTAAAATTTTAGGCGGGGGGGTGCCCGGGGTACCCGGTGTACTCCCAATTTTAGGGGGGGTGTCAGCTAGTCTGGATTTTTGGGGGTATAACCCCCAACCCATCCCCCTCGCCCACCTATGCTCCTGAGTCTAGATAATCCCTTGGAAAAAATTTTTTCATTATTTTGCTACTATCCTTCTTTGCATTTATTTAAAGCAAAAAATCCAAACTAAAACAAAAACATACCGTTTCAGTCACGTTATTTTCCCCACTCTGCGTCTCCATTTGCGCGTCGCCGGCCGACTGATTCCCCGTCGTCTCTCCACTTTTTTGTTCCGGCATGGGTTCGTCTGAGGTTCCGTTTCTGGTTCCATCCGCGCTTCCGGTTGCCGCAGCGGCAGTTTCCGGTTTCTGGATCGAGGCTTCCGCTGCCGTTTTCTGGTTCTGCGGGGGTGGTTGCACAGCTTCATTCGCGACCTGAGCAGTTGCGGCGACTCCCGTTTCCGCTATTGCAGCCGCACCCTCTGCGATCGCTTGTTGTTCGCCTTTATTTGCCGCGTTATTTCCTTCTGTTCCATCATCCGCTAACAAATATTTTATAAAATACAATAATTAATTAATTAATTAATTAACAATTAATTTAAAATAAATATATTTTTTAAAAAAAATCAAAAAAACGTAAATAATTACTTTTTTTTACTATTTTTCAACTTTTTTAAAGAATATTTATAAATAATAATCATGTTTGTTTCGATTTAACGGTTATATTTGTATTTCAGTGTAATGTTCAATTATTAATTAAAAATATTATATGTTTAGATATTTTAACTTATAATAATTATTAAAAAAAGAATAGATCGCAAGCATAGGTGAGAAATGCCCCCTAGCCTCGAAATTTTAGGACCCCCTCTCTAGACGAAAATCTGGGGCGGAGGCCCCCTTCCTTCCCCCAAATTTCCGAATTTTTTACCCATGATACCCCTCTAGAATTTAAAATTTGACCCCCGCGCTCCCCCCTCGGGAAAATTTTAGGTACTTTTTTTATTCTAAATTTTCTTCCAAAAACGTGAATTTTCATCCCATATTCATGCTTTTACACCCTTTTTATACCAGCAGACCTGTGCACGGTCTGGAATTGCCCCCCGTTTTATTGGAGGATTTGCCCCCCGCCCGCCAAAAAATGAAAAAGTACCCTAAAATTATGACGCCATTTTTAACCTATAATGACGCCATCATCGCAATTTTTTTGCAGTTTTTAGCCTATTTTTCAATGTATTTTAAGCCATTTTAAACCTATTTTTACCTTATTTTCGCTTTTTTTGTCCCTTTTTTCTCTTTTCCCTTCTTTTTTTTCTCTTTTTTCTCCTTTTTTTTCTCTTTTTTTTTCTTCCCGCCCCCCTGCTTGCCCCCCGTTTTATTGCCCATCCCCCGTTTCAAAAAAGTTGCCCCCCCCCCGTTTAAACCAAGGGGGGCAGTGCATAGGTCTGTACCAAAATATCGCTTTATATGTGTAAAATGTCGTATTATCCTATAAAAGGAAAAATTATTAAAGTTATTATGGTTTAAAACTGTTTTGCTTTGGACACCGGGACCGGACCCCACCTGACCCCCCTCTAGATTTCAAACTTTCGCACCCTGGGTCGACCCCCCTAAACAGCTCGGTGGGGGAGGGGTCCGGACCCCCCTGGGACCACCTCCTAGAAAGAATTCAAAATTCGATTTACCCCGGGTAACCACCCCCCTAGCTTCCCCGACCGTTCTCACCTATGATCGATAGCTTTTATAATTACTGGCTAAGCAGACAAAAAACAAGCTTTTGTAATTAATATAAATGTTTTTAACCTTTGTTGCTGCCGCCCATGGGCGTAGGTAGGGGGGTCTAGACCCCCCTTTTGGGTCGGCAAAGGAAAAAATTTGGGGTTAGACCCCCCTTTTGGATCGCCAAGGATAAAAATTTGGGGGTTTAGAACGGCCATTTTTTAAAAATTTTTTCGCACTTTGCTCCGCTCAGCGCTCGATTGATTATATAGTCTCCACTTCCAAATTTGTGTTACTTTGTTTTGTAATCTTGGTATGACCACGCTGCGCTGGACCCACCCGATTCTTAAAGTTTTAATTGGTCTCCACTTCCAAATTTGTGTTACTGTGTGTTTTGTAATCTTAATGCCACCACGCTAGACCTCCTTTAGATTGTTATATAGTGGTATTAAAAATTTAAAGGTTAGGAGAAGTAATTTTAAAAACATTTTCTCGCACTTTGCATTCCTCAGCTGTAATTCAATGTACTCATTTTTATGATTTACTTTTAGGTTTTTAATGTTTTTGAAATTGAAAATTTTAAGACATCAAATTGTTTGTAAAAAATTTTTTCTTTGTTTTATGGACTTATTTTTATTGAATAATAGGAAAATCATGAAGTATGTGACATAAACAAGGCAATAAACACTCCGCGCGAAGCGCGGAAAATTTTTTTAACCCTTTTATAACATTTAGAATTTGGACCCCCCCCTTTCCGAAATCCTGGCTACGCCCATGCTGTCGCAATTTAAAAATTTTTATTTCATCGTGAAAAATTAATTGCAATTCAAAAATAGGGTTTTTGTACCAAACATGCAAAAAAATTTACCTTTTTTGTTTTCATTAAAAACAAGAATTTGATTATTAATTAACTAACGGAGTTTCGATGACCAATCGTTAAAAATTTTAACAAGGCAAGGAAATAATGTCAAAAGTTCATTTTTTTTTGAAAAATTCCAGATCTGTATAAATTTTACTCTATTTAATTTTGGCTTCACACTCAGGTACTTTTTTTCAACTGATTTGCTTTATATTTCTTTTTTCAGTTTATAAAAAAAATTAATTCGATGACATTGTTCAAAAAAGTATTTAATTTTTGAGTGGGTTCAACAGAAACGAATAATTCATTTTATTAAAATTTCTCAATTACAAAATACCCAAAAAACCTGGCGTTTTCAAGAGACCCAGAGAATACTTTATCAACCAAAAGACACTTTAACGAAAAAATTACAAGATTTTCGGGTAAAATTTTTCCAAAAAAAATTACTGAAATCGAAGCGTGACTATGTAACTTTCTTTGAATTGCGCTGTCTACGTTTTGCATGCATAAAATTATACAAAGGCTTGCTTACTTTTCATTTTCTTCTTTAAGGGGGAATCTGCATCTTCAGACACTGCTGAAATTTCAGCACTTGCCAGTACTTGTTCTGCTTCTGCATGAGGATCCAATGACAAACTTAATTCTTCTTCCTAAATTACCAACAATTAGAAAAAATTTATTTTTAAGAATGCCTGTTTTATTTTAAACGTGAATTTTTAAAGTGAAAACGTAATCATATTTTAAATGTTTGGGACAAAAAACCTTAAATTTTGTAATAAGTATCATCAGGAATTTAAATTTCTAGTGTATTTTAGCGCCTTAAATTAAAAATCTTCTTCTCCCAAAAGAAACTTTTTAAGGGCATTCTGCCCTCCGGACCCCCCCCCCTGACAAGGGGCTTGCTGCCCCTTGATCCCGCTGGGGGGCTCTTGCCCCCCAGACCCATACAGGGGCACAGGGGGTTAACCCCCCAAAATCTGAGAAGAAGGGTTTAACCCCCCTTTACTCAGAAGTGGGGGGGAGAAAAAGTTGACCCCCATAGATGAACAAGGGAGGTGTAGGGTAGGGTCCACCCCCCGGTACGATTCCCATACGCGTCCCAAAATTCGATTTGACCAATTCTAAAGTAAAATACAGATATAAAACATCTTTGTACACTAAATCGGACACGCAGACTTTGTTTTGATGGTTATTTTTAAGATTTGGCCTTATCAAAAAGAGTTATGAACTAATTTATACCCAAAAAATGACTTTTTTTAGCATATGCAATTTATGATGTTAGTCACCGAAGGGGGGGCGGTGGGGGGGGCCCCCCCCCCCCCACCGCCCCGGCCCCCCCCCCCCCCCCCCCCCCCCTCCCCCCCCCCCCCCCCCGCCCCCCCCCCCCCCCCCCCCCCCCCCCCCCCCCTCCGCCCGCCCCAGACTCAAAAAAAAAAACTCCAAAAACCCGGACCACCCCCGCCGGCCCCCCCCCCCCTGTCCAAACCCGTAAAAAACCTCCACACCCGGGGGTGTGCACCCCCCCCCCCCCCGGGCCGCCGACGACGCTACCTAAAATTGTAAACACACAAATTAAATCAAAAACTATGTTTTAACAATGCTAGAAGTCTGAAGAACTTAAAAAATTTCAAAAAAAATGAAAAATTTAAAAGCTACATGGACCACCAAAAACATGGACAACAAAATTTTTTTGGCTTTAAACGCTAATTTAAACTTAGTTTTTCACCGATTTATTGTTCCTAAGCCTAAGCAAAATCTAAAAATCAAACAAATTTGTAATATAATTGATTTTTATTAAAATAAGTTGTTTTTCAAAAATGTGAATTTTTTCACAACTGAACTAAAATTTTATGGGTATTTGAACGGTTATTATAAAAAATTGGTTGTTACCATGAAAAAATAAAAGTATATTTGTAACTGCTAGACACTTGGTAATACGAAAAAAATAATATTGATTTGATTAAAGGCTTAATAAAAAAATTTCTTAATAATATATATTGTACATGCCAAAATAGGGCAGTTTTTGGGTATAAATCGGCTTATAACTTCTAATCAAAATTTTACCACCCCCCCCCCACCCAAAAATACCCACAAAAATGCTTAAAAAGATGGTCATAGATTTGGTAGAAAAAATGGTCAATTTTGGTCAAAAAAATGGGTAAAAACACCCCAAGCACCCGTGCTCTTAAAAAAAACACCGTGTGACCCCCCCCTTTGGAGGTCAAAAACCTCCACACCCCCGGGGTGTGGACCCCCCCCTCTGAGCCGTCGAAGGTCGGTGACCTATGCACTTGGTAATACGAAAAAAAAAAATTAATTTGATTAAAGGCTTAATAAAGAAATTTCTTAATAACATAAATTGTACGGGCCAAAATAGGGCAATTTTTCGATTATAATGCGGCTTATAACTTCTAATAAAACGCTCAAATCTCAAAAATAACCACAAAAATCAAGTCTACGGGTCCAATTTAGGGTATGAAGATGTTTTATAAGTGTATTTTACATTAAGGTCGGTCAAATCGACTTTTGGGACGCGTATGGGAATCATACCCCACCCCTCTAGCCTCGAAATAATTTTGGGGTGACCCCTAGAAAAAAATCCAGCCCTCCCCCCTTCCTCCAAATTTTCGAATTTTTTACCCCTGACTTCCCCTCTAGATTTTAAAATCTGACCCCTCTCGCCTCTTGAGAAAATTTTAAGTACTTTTTTATACTAAATTTCCTTCCAAAAACGTGAATTTTAACACAAATTCATGTTTTTACACCCTTTTTATACCTACCTGAATATCGCTTTTTATTCAGTAAAATGTAGTATTATCTTATAAAAAACTATTATTAAACTACTTTTAATGGTTTAAAAGTATTTTGCTTCGGAAATTGGACCCCACCTGGGGGGAGCATTTTTAGACTGTGCATAGGTCTGACTAAATAAAAGCAACACTAAATACTCAGGATTACATTTTCATTTTCGTCTTCTAAGCCTTCTTGGTCTTCAGAAACATCTTCATTGGGCTCATTGGCATCGGGTTTGGCTCCTTTTTTGGATTTTCTGCTTCGAGTTTTCATTGTAATTGTACTTACTTAATAACACAGAGAGAAGCTGTGATGCAAAAAATAACAATATTGTTTAAGTTATGGGTATGTAATAAGTAATTTGGCCTTCAAAAATGTATCCTTCAGTCCTGGTTCTGTGTTTGAAAAAACCTTGCCTAGGATATGTTTCCTTCCGCTCTACCCCACAATTTAAAAAGTTATTACTATTTCACCCATTTAACCAGCACTTTTTTGTTGTGATTTGTCTAATATCACCATCTATTGAATGTAACCAGCTGAGTATTGCAAATCATGAGCACGGGGTTATTCTTGTGTTAGCACGGTGTTAATTAATCAGTTAGTTTAATTAATTAGTTAGTCAGTTAGTTTAATGAATTAGTTAATTAGTACAATGTTGATAGTGTATTAAATTGATATGTGTTTTTAAAAAAAATATTTTGCTATATATTTACTAAAATGTAACGTGTGCAGTAAAGTTTCTTATCTTATTTATCTTATCGTAAAAAAAGGAAAGTTAGCGAGTAAGGCTCCGCCCGTATTCAAAATTACCATAAACATTTCCTTCCGCAAGCCAAGCTTTTTATACAACCTCTTTTTGTAAGCTTTTCCCTAACTATAAAAGTAACGTTTTTGCCATAAACCCTCATTAAGTTCTAAGGTTTGGTCAGCTACTTTCGAACTCTTCCCTGCAGATGTAGTTTCTTCTTATACTCAGATATCTACCCTAAATTTCCTCTTCGATTCATCTTGATCATATATAATCGTGTATGTTAAATTTATCATAAATATATCGTAAATACTATTCCCGTATGTAGCCTTCAATTAATAAATAAATTGTCTTACACTCGAACCAGCACTACTCACGCGCATTACAGTTGGTGACCAGTGACTGCTGCTTTCCACCACGTCCTGTAGCGAGGGCCACGTTACAGGACCGTGGGTAAGTTGTTGTTTTCTGTAAGTTAACAAATGTGTGGTGTGGGTGAGTGAGTGTATGTTGTCTTAAATTTTTTTTCTGTCATAGCGTTCCAAAAAATTCCACTAGTTTATCCGGTCGAAGGCACTAAAATAGTGTATAATATATATATTTTAAATTAGTTATTTCCCGAGATGATCTGAGCCTCAGAAGCCCTGGGATGATCTGAGCCTCGGGATGATAAGTTAAAAGCCGACCCAAGCTCCGATCGTGAGATTATTTTAAAAAAATTTTGCGTATAGTGCACTATATTCCCCAAATTGAGTTATCCTCCGTGTGTTTGTGTGCGTTCATAAAGTGTATGCCTGTTATCACTCGTTTACAAAAACAGAAAACTATCGCTATGGAGAATGTTCTCCAGGATTTAGTAGCCCGTTTAGACAAAATGCAGCAGCAAGTTCAAGCGGGTAATCAACAAGCTGCTCAACAGGCAGCTCAAGTAGCCCAGGCTGTAAATACAGTCCAATTTCGTGCCCTTGAACCATCGTTGGGCCAATTACCATATTACCGTGGTAAACCCACGGAAAGTTTCCCTGCTTTCCTTCTTACCTTTGACCGTTGGGCTGATGCCCACGGCTTTGACGCCACCCGAAGGGCGACAATCCTTCCTAATTTCTTTCGTTATCATGCGGAAGCTGCATTTACAAATTTACAACGTGCCCAACCGAATGGGCAATTTCCTAACTATACGGCTCTTTGTGACGCCCTTTTAACCACATTTCATAGCCCAGAAACTCAAGTTTTAAAAGCAGCTGAATTTTCATCCTGCAAACAGGCTGTCAATGAAAGTGTTGACGAATTTGCTGACCGTTTAAGACGTTTGGCGGTCGAAGCTTATCCTACATGCGATAATACCACCAAAAATCGTATGTTATGCGACCAGTTCGTTGACAATGTCCTTCCCCACCTTTTAAAACCATTAATGTTTGTTAACACAATTAATTTTGAGGAAAGTATTCTAGCTGCTAAAAGGCTGGAAATTAAGCTGCGTAAAGCTCAAAATCCTTCTATCGTAGCTAACCTTACTGACACTCAAAGCGTCTTTCATACGGCGCCAACCCAGACTGTTCCAACAGACAACAGCCGGTTAATTTCACGGTTGGAAAGCGTGGAACGTTTGTTAAACCGTTTACAGCTGTCCTAAGATGAAAATTCCCAGAATCAAAATGAAACCTTTTTGATTCAACGCCCAAAATTTGAATATCAAAGGAGGCGCCAGCCGATGCCTCTTTACAGACAGACCTATCGTGGAAACTCAGACCCCCCTTGGCGTTCCTTTTCTCAAAATTCAAACCGAACCATATGTCATAACTGTGGCCGCACCAGCCATTTTTAATACCAGTGCCGTAATCCTTCTGTAGCTGCACCTCGAGGACGACCTTTTTATTATAGAGAGTCTTTACCTTCAGAACGTTCTCGAGGCCGTTCTGCCTCTCCCCATTTGTCATCTAATAGACGCTCAAGTTCTCCTTCTCCGGGTACCCAGCGCCGTGTACGTTTTGAAGAATCGATCAATGTTTTACGACCGGTTCCTTCAACCGAAGACATAGCGCTGAAAAATAAATCCTTGGAAGCAGAGCTTGAGTGTGTTAAAAATCAATTATTAAGGTTAAAACAACTACCAAGTAATCAAGCTACCAGCCAACCATTTATAGGCATGTTAGGCCGTCGAGGTCAATCGTGCCCACATACTGAGACGCATCGTGGTCTTCTTTTACTTTCCACTCACTGTCTTGTTTCAATTACTTGCCCAGATTGTCGACAAATTGTGTCAAGTCAAAACCGTCAACCCGCCTTGCACCTACATTGCGACCGGTGTAATATTCAATTATGCATACTTTGCCGCCACATGGAATTTGGTGGTTGCATGAATTGCTACCAGCCCACCTCATTTAATCCCACCCTACTGCGTTTCCAAAATTCTTTTGGTCAGCGTGGCTTTAGGTCCTCAGTCCGTGCTTTGCCCACCCGAAATCCAAGAGCAATGCCTAGTCTGTTTGCGGTGGACCCAGATTCCGCCAATTGTACTCCTCTTGGAAACCGCCGAGAGTTTAGGGTGAGCCGCCGCCATCTTACCCTAACTCCCGTTCACCCACGCGTAGCTGCGGCAATACTACCACATCTTCTGAAGAAGATACTACTTCCTTTTTAGCTCGAATACAACGCCTGGAAGAAGAAGTTTCTTCCTTAAAAAATAATGTCCAACAAGCTAATTCAGAAACAAACGTTTCTGGTGACCGCGAAAAGCGTATCGAATCCGAACTAGAGAATCTTAAAAGAGAAACACAATCTTTAAGTGCCCGTTTTAATAATCTGGATAGGAACACCGTTGTTTCCTTGGTTTCGTCTCAAGATCGTATGGAGGGTTCGCTTCATTTAACCCTGGCAGCATCTCCATATGTAGACAATACCGAGGCTAAAACCAATCATTCAGCCCAGCAGTTAGCTCCTATAGGTGCGCAAGAAATTTTGGGATCGGTTGCACAAGCCGATCAAATTTCTTTTGAGAATAACTTAGACCTTGAGCTCGAAAGTATCTTCGAAAGCGCGGAAATTTTTGCAAAGGAGGAGGCCCCCTTGCCTTCTCAGCCTTCTCAGTCTTTGCAAACGCCTCCGCGGCCCCTTGCTCAGGCCGATTCACATACAAATGCTCATCTTGATCAACTAAGCCCAAATCCTGAAAGAAGTTCTAATACTGGTTTCATGCCTAAGCCTAATCTAAACTGGGCGCTTTTTAACTTTGTACTGGTAATTTTGTGCATTTTACTTCCGTCTACTGTTGCCTTGGTTTCGGATGGTCCTATGATTTGCCAATCCCATCATGGGAAAACACTGTGGACTGTTCCTCAATCGCCGCCATGCCAGGTAAATATTACAAATATTAATAATGCTAAAACTTTATATGGTACCGTTCGTTTTTACAAGCAAAATCAAATTATGTATAAAAGTGAGGCATTTCATTGTAAACGCGTGTATCGTAAAGTGGAAACTTTTTCGTGGTTCTTCCACGATAATTTCCTCAAACGTGAAAAAACTAACATTATTTCGATGTCCAAATCTGAGTGTCAAAACATGATTATTCTCAATAAGTGTGCAGACGGGGATTTGATAAAAAAGGGTGGACTTTTTCAAACAAACAACCCGTTAAATTGGGAGTATCCCGGGGGAGGTGCAGATTGTTGTTACTGGAAACCTTTTGAAACAACAAACTGTTTTTATTATAAAACTTCCGTCTTTAAACGTTTTGGCTCGTCCCTTATGGAAAGTCCCGTAGGAGATGTTTCCTCTTGTTCCTATCATAAAGGAACTTGTTTACTTTCCGACAATTCACGTTTAAATTGGGAGGTGGACCCAAAAGAAAAATGTCCTTATTTACGTTTTGCGGACTTTAAAGGTAAAATAACCGGTAGACATTTTTTGTCTGATAATCGTAATTTTGCTTTGACGTGGAAAGAAAACCCAAACACGTATATCGACCCGTGTGAGCAAACTCATGTTACCGAGTCAGACCAAGGAATTATTTTCCGCATCCTTCATACTAGCAAAATAAAACCAAAACAAAAACGCTTTAAACGACGTGGCACCAACGATTATGCATCTTATTTTGAGGATTTAAAAAAACATAGTCACGGAACCACTCATGCACATGGCGTAGTGGGCACGGACCAGTTAGCGTCTCAGTTACAAGCTATTTCCGAAGTGATGGGAGAAAATCTCCGCACCACTTTTGAATATGCACTAGCCGGTCAGTGTCAAACTATGCGTCAAATGTATGAAGTGATTCGTGCTCAAATTTTCGCTAACCCGACAGCTACAGCTAGAGTTCTTTTAAATCGTACAGATATTATTGCTACAGTAGGAGCTGACGTGTTAGAAGTGTTTCCTTGTGAAGTTTTACCGCCCGAATCAGTTGTGTATAAGCCTATGAATAAGTCGTGCACAAAATTTATACCAATAACTTTTACTTTACATAATAGTACAATGTTTGCATATCAAGATCCCAAAACTAGCATAATTTACCATACAAGTTTTCCTGTTAATTGCGACTTGAGCTCTACTGTTCCTATTCGTTTTAACAAGTCAACTTTCTTATATTACTCAAATTCTGGCAAAATTAGTCCAATAAGTACAAATGTGGGTAAATTAACTTTTTTTTCGCCCACCTTTACAGCTAATTTTCCTATGAGTCTACTTATTTTCTACGAATATGTCTTTTATAATTGGAGTACTGTAAGAGGAGCTATTTCACTTAACGAATTATATTCCGCGGTTCATTTTCAAAGTCAAATTATGGAGTATTTTGGAGCAAGTCACACATCTAAGCTTGACAGCACTATTGCTGCACATAATTTTGCGCAAAATTTGCTTAAAAAGGGTTTTGGTCTTCTTTCGGGTTTTAGTTTATCATTTTTTCAAATTTGGACGGGCATTATTAATTCTTATATAACTATTTTTATTATAGCGCTACACGTTTTTCCAAATACAGGCTTTCTAAGAAATTTTACCATTTTTGGAATTATATCTCTTTTTTGTCGCGGCATAAAACAAATAGTCTTAAAAATCTCAAACTTATTGTATCGTTTTTGGCAAAATTTTACAAAACAAAAAAATTGTAATACCCAACCTCCAACTATAGAATTAACATCATTGCCGACTATTCAGTCAGAAAGGTTACAACATATATTAAATAATCCGACAAATAATAATCAAAATGCCTATTCTGAAACACCTGGGTCGGTGTTTTTAAATAGTAAAGTACCTACCGTACCACCTCATCAACCGCCGCAAGTTCCTTTGCGAACAACTTCCTTAGACACTAGGGACCAACCGTCTTATCCAACTAATGAAAATTATCCGCGCAGTGTCCTAAATACTGGTTCGCCTCCCATGTGCGCGCTAGATGGTGTTACAGGTGTACAACCTATTATTAGCGTAAAATTAAATTCCAAATCTTTTTCAGCTTTGTGGGACACTGGTAGTGCACTAACTATAATTCCCGCAGCAGCCGTAGAACAAATCCCTAATTTCACTCTTTTGCCGCGTCTTACTACGACTGATCTAGCAATATGTGGTTATAATTTAAAAGTCTTAGGGGCTGTCCGCGTCACAATGACAGTAGGCCGCCAAGAATTTCCTATTCTTTTGCATGTAACCAATCAAGCCTTTGCCAACTTCGATTGTATTTTGGGGACTGATACTCTCCAATGTTTAGGCCCATCGACCATAGATTTTTCAACACAAATTTTATCAACAATTAAAAGTGGTCCTATACCATTTTTACAAATTTTTGATATTATGTATTGAGCACAATATTTAGTAACACCAGTAGCCCGTACAGAAATTCCAGCTCGTTCAGAATATATTTTTCCTGCCTTTTGTACAGGAACTACCTGAGGCTTTGGACGGTTTTGAGTGTTTGTTTCTCCCGCAACAAGAAACATTAGACGATGGTGGCCTTGTCGCAGCGACCGCGCTTGTTAAACCTTATGATGGTATCATAGCCGTTCGGATACTTAACTCCACAGACCAAA
>JASAMX010032554.1:0-14545 GCA_030248175.1 Microlaimidae sp. YZB2_3
GTGCCTTGATGTGGGGAGGGACCTAGGCCGTACCGTGTTACCATTGCGGTCTAGCCTACAAGCGGAGGCAGCGCATTGTTTTCTTCCAAAACATAAAAACTAAAATTATACTTTAAATCATACATGGGTACGGGGGGGTTGGGGGGGGGTTAATCCCCACAAATTCTGACAAGGGGCGGTTTAAACCCCCCCCCACTCAGAAGTAGGTGGGGGAGAAAAAGTTAATACCCCCCCCCATTTCGGAAAAATGAAGAAAAAAGAAAATTCTTTAAAATAACTTCTAACTGCCTCCAAACTTAAGTTTTGAGGTCAAAATGAATGTTTTAAACAGTAAAAAACTCAAAAATGCAATAAAACGGGCTTTTTGACCTAAAATTAGCGTTTTTTACCTTATTTTTCTTTAAAATCGAAAAACGATATGGGTAAAATGCACTCCAGAAAAAAACAATATGGGTATTATTTTGGTTTCTCGGATTTAGCACGCCGCTTAATTTGGGGTTTAAACCCCCCACTCCGGACCAACTTGCCCATGTAGGCTTTAAATTATCATGGTGGCGCAACTTTCAAATTTTAAAATGAAAAAAAAAATTTTTTTTTGGTCAAAAAGAAGTCCTCCTGCGGTAAAATCACCTACTAAACGCATTCCAAGGGACGTACTGTGAGATAGGCCATTAACATCCTTTAAGTGTAATCTTACACTCACACGTTTGTCTATGTTTATTTACCTCTATTTCTTTTTATCTTTGTACACTATTTATTTATTATATTATTTAGTTTACCTTAGTTTAGCTTAGTTTTTTTTTTGGTTATTTCATTTTCAATAAGATTGTTTATTTTATATTATTATTTAAAGAAGGATGTAAAACTCACATCTTCTCCCTGCAATCCCCTAGTAGGGGAGGGGCCTCGACTAGAACTCCTCACCAACAAAAGTGTTGGCATAGAGTATTAGGCGATCATATGAAAATATCCATAGCCGGTCCGCTTCTGCTCTAAAAAAAGTTTAGATTTTTTTTTGTTTCAATATCAGAATAATTCGATATTTTTATGCTTTTTTAAAATTAGAATAATTCACTATTTTTATGCTTTTTCAGAATCCTGCATAAACTTTTTGCGCTCATTGGCGAAAGAAATTAATTTACCGTTTGTTAGATGTGAGGTAAGAACTTTTTTACTCATATCAGAGTAAAACAACTTATCCTGCGAGCAATAATGCGTATTCCTCGTCTTCAAATTTTCAAATATTCCATAAAAGATTCAACATGGTGGTCCTTCTTTTACACTGATGCTAATTGACTATGATAAAACTGTTTTAAAGTTTTGATAATAAGCAGGGAAAAATTGGTCTCTTTTTTCAGCTATTTCAAACAACCTATTATACCAAAAATATACAATACATTTTAGTATAGTTTAAAACCGTTAATAATAAGTTTAATTGATTATTTATGCTTTTAACAGAGGTACTAATTTGTAAGTATAATAGGCGCCGCGAGGCTTCACACGGCGTTTCTGCACATCACGTAGAAAATCATTAATGCTTAGATATTAGTGAATAACGAAGCTTCTGGGTTGATTGAAGCCATGCTCCGGTGCAAAGTCAGATTTCTGTTCTATTTTTATATTAATTTCTTGAATATTTAAGAAGTAATGCAATAAACTATTTTGTGTAAAGCTTTTTGTAAACTAAAAGGTTAGCTTAACAAAAACTATTAAAATAATTCTAAAAATAACTAAAAATAGCTTAAGTAAACGTAAAATCACTCATTTAAGGGGTGAATCTCTGGAACTCCAGAGCTTGCTCCACCGGAACTCCGGAGCATGATATTGTAAGGACGTCACTAGTTTATATTTTTTGTCCGCTGTTTATAGCCAGAAGCTGGAAAACCTTTCGGTATAATTTCATTGGTCGGCAAAAAACCGGATCTTCCGTCCGTTTTCCTTTATTGTCACATGGATGTGGTGCCGGCTTACGAAGTAAGAGCTGAAATCTCTGTAAAACAATAGTGTGGAGGAATAGTGAAAAAAAATTTCAGAAGAGCATATCTCGTTAACAGTGAAGTGAAAGGTCTATTTATATTGCTACAAAAATTTATTAGCGTAACCAGAATTTAAAGTTAGCTTTTAATACATCAATCGAATTTTGTTGTAAATGAACTTTTCTGTTAGTAAAATATGCTGACTTAAAAACTTGTTTTGTACATCATTTCATCCACATCATTTTTATACAAAACTTGTTTTGATTAAATAAAACATAATAAAATAGAACAGAACAATTTTACCTCATTAGTATTATGGCAGATTACTATAGTAGAAATTGAAATTTTACTGTTCAATCAAAATATTATGCTAGTAAAATTTTTAGTCTTTTTCTTGCTCTATTGTGTTTTGATTTGGTTTTTTCAAACTTAGTTTGAAAATCTGAACAGTGTTGTAAGCTTAAAATTTGTAGAAATTCAGAAACACTGCTAACGTATATTAAAGTAATACTTTTTTGATGCCTTAAAGGAGCAGTCACAAATCAAATTTTTAAAACACCCTGAATGGATTACTCCTTTAATACAAAACCTATCCACCTCAAACTTTGGCTTCTCCAGACCAATTCTACAACGTTTATAAGTTTCAATCTAATCGGTTTTGTAACAAACGAGTTGTATGATCCGGATGTTATAGGAATTTAATTTGTGACAGTGCACCTTTAACCCGTTCGCGTTGCCTTTTCCTCGGTTACAACCTTGAAACCTTCGGAAGACCTATGCCGTACCTCCATCATACATAATTTTTTGCGCAAGTGGTGTCCAGTAAGCGAGCAAAATGAAATGGTTAAAGCTGTACGGTAGCAATATGCAGATTTTTCTCACGGATACAGTGTATTACGTAGGATATTTCATGTTGCAAAAATTTGCATATTGGTATTGTAAAGCTTTAACCATTTCAATTTTCTCGCTCACTAGGCACTTTTCGCGCACAAAAAATTATGTATGACGAAAGTACGACTTAGGTCATGCATAGAGTTTACCGCGGTAAGGTTGACATACGAGATTTGTCATACGAAAATACCACCACCGTGAGACGAAGGTTTCACCTTTGTCATACGAAGGTTTCATGGTTGTAACGGAGGAAAAGGCTATTACGGGAAGGGGTTAAACCTTCTTTACACAGCACTGACAAGTGACAAAGCGTTAACAGTGTCAAATTGTGACTCCAGTATAAACATGTTGTCAATTGTCACCAAGCTTGAACCAGCCTTTACTAAGCAGCAACTACATTTCACTGTTGTGTTAGTGATCGTAGTAGTAACTTCAAATTATCAGTGCTCTTCCGAGCTGTCAGTTAAAGTCCCGGGAAATTTTAATAGCTAGAGTAGTGCATTTAATTTCGGCACTTTTCCAAATTAGGCATTTTTGATTTCGGACTATATCTTTGGTAATCCTTGACGGAATTCGACGTTTGGTAGCTCAAATGAGAGCTAATTATATGTAGATGACTGTCGTGAGCTTTTTATTTGTTATGTTATGATATTTTCATGTGAAGTTGTTTGATTTATAAAAAATAAAATTGTTACTCGTTTTTAGAACATGGGCATTTTATGATTACGCAATAGATTGGTTTAAAAATTAAACTGTCCTGGTAAAATTTAATCTATTTTCCGAATTTTTAGTCCCCGTGGTTCTACGTTGCGTCTGTGGTGAGCAATCGTTATAAAATAAAATAGTGTTAATTTCGGCACACATATTGCTGTAGGTAAAAACGGGTTAAATTAAGTGGTCCGATGTTAAATTGTAGTTGTAAATAGTTAAAAGAAAACGTTTAAATGTGTAGAGGTCAGAGCACTGCACTTAAACTCGATTAAGGGGGTCCTTTTAAAAAGTGCCGAAATTAAATGCACTTTTTTTCCCAAATTTTGCTCATTTTGATACCATTTGGCATTTTAGCTCTAACTTTTTGCCAGTTACATTTTGAACAACAAATAGAAGCTCAAATTAAAGAAAACTATCTGGAGATAATGATAGGCTTTAAAATTTTTGAAAATGATGATTTTTTGACTGAGAAACAATCGATTGTTTGGAAAGTGCCGAAATTAAATGCACACATTTAATTTCGGCAATTTTCCATTATTTTTAAAGCTGATTTAATTAAGTAAAAAAACTACTTTCGTACAGTGAAACTTTTTTGACGCAACGCAGTATCGTGAAATCTTCAAAATGAGCTATCAAAAATGAAAATTGGGCCATATATTAAAAAGTTACATCGGAAAAACAAAAAGGTGCCGAAATTAAATGCAATACCCTATTTCAATTCAATCTGGTACTGCTTTCATGATCAAAGCACTGTGCGTATCTTAAAACCTAAAACTTTATTAGTTTTTTATTTAGGAATTTTGGATTCATTCGCCTTTTGCAGCAGAAAAGAGCGAAAACGGTAATATTTACGCCAGAGGTACACAGGACATGAAATCAGTAGGAATACAGTAAGGATTTTTTATAATTTAAAATTCAAATGAGTTAAAACAAATTTTATATTGATAATTGATTGATTTAATTGCCGTCATCGTCGTAAATTGATTCAAAACAGCATAGCTAGTCGACGTCGGATCGACAAGAGACAACGCGTTCCGCGCGTGCTTACACCGTTAGATTGTCACTTTTCACTGCGATTTAAACGCGTTGACATTTGTCACTCCAGTGTGAACCCAAGGTCACCGACCAGACAGCAGAGAGAGGCCCCCCGGGGGCGGGGGGGGGACACAAAAAAGAAAAAAAGAAACGGAAGACCAAAACCAACAACCAGGCAAAGACGGGGGAGGAGGGGGGAGAGCAAAAGGCACGACCCCCCCCCCCCCCTGGGCCTTACTATTGTGTCATTTTAGAAATTGATTTATACCATAATTATATTACCGTATAGCTAGCGGTATACTCTACACTAATAACATTTTTATATAAATCGATTTTCAGTTGGTGAAATAATCCGTAGGTACTTGAAACTTATTCCAGTCCACATCATTTTTGTACAGACTTTAATTATTTGCATTCGATTGGTTTATTAAAAGTTTTCTTTTGACGTCAGATACAGATTGCTTGGTGGTTTTTTTTATATCTGGAGCAACTACCATTATAGCATAATGCGTCACAGGATAAATTTTTGCTTCTGCGACTTACACCAAGCTAAACATAATTTATTTTATCAAAATTTACTCTAATTTATTTTATCAAAATTTACTCAGACTCAGACTACAAAGACCATTGATTTTTTTGGTGTAGCATGACAAATATTTTAGTGTGTTTTTTTTGTTAAGCGTTCAAAAGTCAAAGAATTTTTCAGCGTGTGTAAAATTAAGTTTTCGTTGTCGCGTTAAAATCAATAAATTTACTTGTATTGCCGGGAAACAAAGTCTTTAAATTTTAATTTTATTATGCTATCTATTATCCAAATTTACTATTATGCTGCTTTTGCTAATTTTTTGAGTAATAAAACATATTAAATGTTTTTTATCTCTTATCGTAATAGTAAAAAATAATTATATTTTGATCGTTTTATTAATATGCAGAAATATATTCTAAATCTATGTATCTTTATATAAGAATATTTTAATATTATTTAGATACATCGAAGCTATTAGAAGATTAAAACAAGAAGGCAAAAACGCTTTTTTACGAACAATTCATATTGTTTTTGGACCAGGTAAAATGTCATTTATTAAAAATTTAAATTTTTTAATAAAATAAAAGTTTAAACATAAACCTTTTTTTATTGATTTTTCTGGGGAAAACGCGACTAAGTGGGTTCAGTGTGCAAGACGGATACGCACTGAATTCTAAAAAATGCCCAATATAGTCAAGCGCAATACAGCGAGGTCTCAACCTTGCCACTAGCCTCTGACTGCGAAGTCCCATTGGTCTGCCTTCCCGTGGCTTCCTCCGTTTCCACAGAAGACAATTGGAATAACTTCACTCTTTTACCATGGAAGTGATACAAACAAACAAACAATTGATTTTTCTATTGTTATAGAATTTTTAATAAAAAATCTACTTAGCCTTTTTATTGGTGTGCTCAGGATTTCATTTCGGGGGGGTCGGTTTGGGGGTATACATTAACCCTGAGGAGGGTCTGGGGGGCGGCAGCACCGCAGAAATGGGGGGGTCTGGGGGGCAGAATGCCCCCGGGGAGAAAATTTTTAATTTTAGGCGCTAAAATACACTAGAAATTTTTATTCCCGATGATAACTAATACAAAATTTTAAATTTTTTTATCCTTATACATTTAAAACGTTTGTTTAAAACGTTAATAAAATGTCAATAGTGTTTATAGTTAATTTATTTAAGATGTATGCCTTAACTATTGAACGGTGGAATCGATTTAAAATCGAAAAACTAAGATATATTGTTAATTTAAACTACTCGCGAAGCGGGGAAAATTTGGTTTTTGACTATTAATATGCTTTTGGAAGGCATCAGGAATGTTTCTGTATTAATATTTAAGAAAAAAATTTTCTCCCAAAATTCAAAAAACGTAAGGGTACCCTTAAGAAAAAATCCGGTTTCGCCGGATTTCAGGGGGTAGGGAGTGGCCGCCCCCTCTCGGCCCTCCCCCTGGGCACGCCACTGGCCTTTTTTAAATATTTCTTAAACCTACGAAAAAATAATTTAGCTGTTCGGGGGGGGAAACCCCCAAAATATTCACTGAAATTCACTGAAATCGAAGACAAAGAGTTTGACTCTGTACGGGGCCTTTAAACGAGGTCCATTTAACTTACTGGGCTCCGGTCGGAGTTGTAGATAGGATTGTTCTCTATAAAATTGCTAAACTGTTATTCCTGACACTGACACCCTGACATTTACTAGTAAAATTTATTAATAACGGTAAACTCTTTTAAAATTTATATGTTGAAATAGAGGTTTTAAAACCTTCTTTAAAAATTTTATGTCGCCTCGCACTCGCTTCAGTCAGCTGAAATTTTTTTGAGTTTATCCTAAAATCCAAAAGAGTTTTTATGTATTAACAATTTTAGCTAAGAAAAACATTTTTAGCGTTTATACACTAAAACAATAAAACAATTTGGCAAGAATTTTGTCAGGCTTTCTTGGACGAGCTTTTTGGGTTTTTGAACATTTTTTAAACAGGGACATTGAAAGGCCAAGGAAAGTGAGGGTTTTAGTACGGTATACTATAATACCTCCTCCCCCGAAAAAAATTCTTGCCGAAACTTCCATTGAATCTGGATGTAAATGAAAATCCACCTCTTCTATAATTTAGGGAATACCTCCCGCCAACCTCCTTCCTAAAATTTTTAGTCGCTTCTGGTGGCCCTTTTTTTGAATAAACCATTTAGAAATTAAGGCTATATACCAACCCATTCATTCCCATGTCCACACCTATTGATACCACTTCCATAATTTGTAATGATAACTTATTACGAAAAAAAAAAGTTTTGGCTTTTTTCAGATGAAGAAATCGGTGGTTTTCATGGAATGGCAAAATTTGTGGATCATGAGCTGTTTAAAGAGATGAATGTCGGCTTTGTTTTGGATGAGGGTAATCTTATATCAATATTGAAAGTTAGACTAAAAATATAATATAATACTATAATTATAAAATATAATTAAGTAAAATATGCAACGCCTTTCACATTAATTGGTCAATTGTCATGTAAATGAACGTGCCTATAAAATAGTTGCAGTTTTTCTGCGCATATCAAGGCAGTCCGAGGATCCACCAACAAATCGCAGCAAGCCAATTAAGCTAAAATATTAAGATTTAAGATGACAAGCCAAATACAGCCAGAAAACCAAAGCAAAGTATTAAATTAACGCCGAATTAACGTTTCATGCTTATCGTAGTCTCATCGTAGCTCATTGAGTTGACTGAACTGTCCTCACCAAAGGTTTTTATCCAAACGCAACGCCGTTTTAGACGACTATTTCAATTCTTTTTTTTAATGGAAAAACTGGTTCAGTTTTGAGATGCCGTTTATTTGGCGGAAAAACGCAGTTACCATTATGTTTTTCGCTTGCGGTAACAACTTTAAAAATTCAGTTTTAAAAGTTTTTCCTTCTCACAAATCCTATAAATTCAAATGCTGAAGTTACCATTATGTTTTTCGCTTGCGGTAACAACTTTAAAAATTCAGTTTTAAAAGTTTTTCCTTCTCACAAATCCTATAAATTCAAATGCTCAAGTCATCAAATAAAACCTAGAACGTGGTGAAATGTTTTAACGCTGGTTATATTAAACTTGAAAATTTATTGTTTTTTCCAGAAATATTATTTTTACTAAAGAAACTATTAGAATCAAAGACTAAAATTTAACAATCTGTACCTTCACCTTGGCTCGAAGTCATAAAAATTGGGATAACTGAACCCAATTGTAAAGCATTAGGAAAGGTGACCCTGAATTAAACTACGCTTCCCTTAAAGAGGACTTGGGTGTGTGCGGTTTATTGCGACTTTGGTAGGTAACTACCGTTGACAGCTCAACTAAGCTCTTAAAAGTTTATTTACACCAGGTGAAACATTATCTCGGTGGGAATTAAAATTTCTAACTTTTATGTTGCTTTGATTGGGTGGCTGTGTTTGGTCTTTCCTGACTGCCAATATGCGCAGAGGCAAAACAGTGCCGATTAACACGGCACTTTCCCATAAAATGACAGTTGTTTTGACATTTTAATGACAGTGCTCAAAATATGGCACCAAATCGTTTCACTTCTAGTAGAGAGCTGTCTATTTTTTTCTTAATACAATATATAGTATTATTCTTTTTTGGTTATACCCCTAAATTATCGCAGTATCAGTCTTGTATATAAGTGGTCCGTGAAAAAGGAGGGTTTGGCATGCCCTCCCAGGAAGGTGGAAACAAAGAGAAGGTTCTCCCCTGTCGTTTTTAACCAAGCACCAAATTGAATGCATTTTTTTCTGAATAAGCATTGGATCGAATATATTTTTGCCCCCAGTTACCCCATCGCGAAATTGTGGGTACCTCTTAAAAACCGTTTTCATTGATAGAAAGAAAGGTAGCCGTAATTCTTGTTTTTCTAACCCCCCTCTTTTAATTACATCGCTAGTTTCCCTAATCATGGTCACCTTTTGCCTTAATTAGTGAATTGTGTTTTATTGTGAACAGCAATTTATATTAACGATTTTTTTAAAAATCGTCAACAGTACAGTGGCGTGCCCAGGATTTCATTTGGGGGGGCGGTAAACACTAACCCTAAAGGGGGGTCTGGAGGGCGAGAGCCCACCAGCGGTGTCAAGGGACAGAGCTCCTTGCCAGGGGGTCCGGAGAGCAGAATGCCTCTCCCGGGGAGGAAATTTTTAATTTAAGGTGCTAAAATACACTTGAAATTTTAATTCCAGTAGATGCTTATTTGAAAATTTAAGGTTTTTTATCCCTTTACATTTAAAAAATGTGTTTAAAACGTTAATACAAAGGTTGATAGTAATCTAGGTTTTTTTATGCCGAATCAACGCCACTGGCGCCTGGAATTTCGCGCTGGTGCCTAAAATTTTGGGTCTAGGCGCCAGCCTGGCCCCTAAATATTTGGCCATGGATGTATTTTTAACAGTTTTTTTAGTCAACCAGACAAAAAAACACTAATTTTTTAAGGTTTTAAAAGACTAATTTTAAAAAATTTAAATTTTCAAAAATTCTATTGCGCTTCGCTTTGCTCAGCGCGTAATTGTTATATATATATATTTATATATATATATATATATATATTTATATGTAATATATATATATATATATATATATATATATATATATATATATATATATATATATATAAGATCTAGGTAATAGTTCCAACTAGTTACATTTTTTTATTTAAAAAAACTCAAAAAACTCATTTAAAAGTAAAAATCTAAAAACACCCATTATTAAAATGTTGTTTTAATTGATTTTTAACACTAAAACGTTGAGCTTCCAGCTGTCTGGAACGGAGCTCCGCTTTTCAGAGCTACGGAGCAATCCAAAGAGCTCCGCCCTACTGTTGTACTAATTCTGTGAATAATAAAAAAAGCTATACTAGAGATTATTTAGTCAACAATTTTTCGTAAACTATAATTTTTCAAAACTTATTAAAAGCAATTAAAAGAACTCTAAAACTTCGAAATATATTGATTAAAACATTTACGCCTAAATAAGCTTGAAATCAAATATTTTAGGAAGGAACTCCAAAGCTCCCCCCTTTAAATGCCCGGAGCTTCGGAGCATGATGTGGGAGGGTAGAAACATCACTAAAGATGAATTCTATCAGGGTGAAAATAGATGAGTGGTAAAGTAACCACTCGTTCTTTGAGAAAATATCACGTGCAAAGAAACACATGACGCAACTAAATAATAATTGGTTACACAACCACTGAAAACTTTTTTTTAATTTTTCTCGCTCACGGGTTTATTGTTTATTTCTTCCTGGCGGAGAGCAGTTACGCCCTTAATTTCAGCCTGGAAGACGTTAGCTTTAGTCTTTTTGTTTTCTTGTAAAATTATATTATTCTTCAACAAAATTTTATGCATTTAAAGTTAAGTATTGAGGAGATGGGCAAAATGAGTAGTTTTTAAAAAAATTAATTGTACTACCATACAACACGAAACGTTTGACTACAAAAACCATCTAAAAATATGCATATGCATATAAGAAAAAAACTAATAATATTGTCCTTTTTGTGAACAGTAAAAATTTTATGTTATTGACGCCTAGATTTCTGGACTGGCGCCTCAAATTTGGACACTAGGCGCCAGCTGGCGCCTAGGTGCTGGAGAAAAAACCGAGATAGTAATCATAGTAGCTTTATTTAACATTTGTGCATTAACTATTGAACGGCATAATCGGTTTGAAATCGAAAAACTAAGATAAATTGTCAATTTAAACTACCCGCGAAACGGGCAAAATTTGGTTTTTTGACTATTAATGAATCAAAGGGACCGCATGAAAAAGGTTGGAAATAAATGAGCCACCTACGCATATAATATATGTGTAAGTATGGTACGGAATGTTTATATTATAAACATTCCGTTCCTATTGTATGGATTACAATTTTAAAATTTAATTCAATTCAGACACATGTTTGAGCCAAAAATCCGTTTTTTTTTGGCTCCGAAAGAGCATTTAATTGGTCTCGTTTTGTATTTCATGCCTTTAGAAAAATGTATGAACAAGTAAAAGTTAAAAATGTCACTATAGCTTTTTAAATCAAACAAATTTAATCGAAAAACATTTGAAAATTCAATTCAGACATATTTTGTATATAATAGTTAATTTCCAATATATTTCGTTATGAAAAGAGTTTTGTTTGTAAGCATAGTTACAATTGGAAAGCAACTTTATTCACCCTCGTGATAATGTGTTGCGGTTATGTAACTAATTATAAAAACTTATTTTTATTCTATAAGAATAACCCTAGAAATTCTTAAAAATGAAAAAACAAAAATTTTTCGATTTATTACAACAAAATGAAACATGTAATAAAAACGCTATAGTGGATCAAAGGAACCGCCGGAAAAAAGCTTGGAAATAAATGAGCCACCTATGCATATAATATATGTGTAAGTATGGAACGGAATGTTTATATTATAAACATTCTGTTCCCATTGTATCGATTACAATTTTAAAATTTAATTTAATTCAGACATATGTTTGGCCAAAAATCCGGTTTTTTTTGGCTCGGAAAGAGCATTTAGTTGGTCTCGTTTTGTATTGATGCCTTTAGAAAAACGTAGGAACAAGTAAAAATTAAAAATGGAAAGTTTGGAACGGAATGTTTATATTATAAACATTCCGTTCCCATTGTATCAATTACAATATTAAAATTTAATTCAATTTGAACACATTTTGTTTATAATGGTTAATTTTCAATATATTTATTTATAAAAAGATTTTTTTAAGCATATTTACAATAGGAAAGCAAGTTTATTAACCTTTGCGATAATGTGTTGCGGTTATGTAACTATTTATAAAAACCTGTTATTTTATTCTGAAAATGATAAAGCAATAATTTTTCGATTTCAATAGAATGAAACACACATAATAAAAACCTTATAGCACCTCAAAGGAACCGCCCGAAAAAGGTGGTAAATAATTTAGCTATGTATATATGAACATAACGCTCCCATTGTATCAAATATAATTTTACAGTAAATTGAAAGATGTCCTTGATACACGTGTTTTTAATTTATGAATACCGTTATCTCAAACCTATTTAGTTTCAGTGCAGAAATGTATTGAAAATTTTATACTATTGAAATAATAATCGGCGCGATTTGGGTCATCAATAACTGAAAAGATTGAAAAAAAATACGAAGTATGTTTTTTTATTTTATAGATACTGTATTTTATAGATATTTTATTTTATTGAATCAAAAAAATTTGTAGTGATAAAGGAATCCCAGAAATTGTATTAATAATTTTGTAAGCTTTTATAATATTTGTATAAAATTTAGCAGTTTGAAAATGATATTTTTTTACTTGGTTTGACAGAATCAAAATTAGTTATGTTTATACTTTTAGATGAATACCATGATATCACCAAGAATTATTATTAGTGGGCTTCTGGAGACTCTGAGAGAAGAGAGAGAGAGAAGTTTATCCGAGCCGAAAAGGAAATTGGCATGGTGTCCCTGGATATCAGGGGGCAATACTGCTCCCTGTTAATCCAGGTCCAGCGGCTCCAACTTGAAACTCAAGATCGGGTCATTCCCTCCATAAAGGTAAGTTTTTTCTAGTTTATAAGTTTAGTAACGTTTGTTTATTTTCAAGATATTTTTCCAAATTCAAAATTTAACACAATTCCACTTTCATTAATAATAGTGAATTGATATGTAATTTTATAAAAAATAACCTAATACATAAACCGGTTGAAACAATCATCCATCTGTTACACAAATGTAAAAAAAAACGTGCGCTCCATAGCCATGATCGCATGTAATTTTTGATAAGTTAGACATAGTTTCAACGAATCTGTAGCTCACTTAAACTTACAATAAAAAAATAGAATTATATTTTTAGGCGATGCGGTGCTTCGACACCCACCGACCTAGTTTCTACCCGCCATCAACCCTGGGGTGTCTACAAATACTGACATTGGTGGAAATTGATCTCGAGGTAAATAAAAACGAACATTAAATAATTATCATAATTACAATTTATTATCAAAAGTAAATCTTTTTTCAGTTACAAAAAATAATAATACTTACAATATATTTTAGGAGTTTCTCCACTGGATCAAGCTCCAGCCGGACATCAAGGAGCTAATAAACGAAGAAGTCCCAGAGAGGCTGCTAAACGTTGGAAGAAAAGCCCACGTGGCGGTAACCGATACTATTGCTATTAAAATCGATTAGTGATAGGTGGTAATGGATTTATGAAACTATTATGTAAATAAACGAATGTTTTCCTAATTATGATTATTTGTTTCTTTTTAACACTTTTAATTTGCACACATACACACACACACACACACAAACACACACGTATTTGCATAAGTCGCTTAAAAACCATTTGTTTCCATTTTAAACATAATAGTAGTTTAATACGCAATGAAAGGTAAAAAAAATCTTCAAAATCAGATTATTTTAAGAGTACACCAAAGTTTTTAAAAATCACAAGAGAACAAACATTAAACAAATCACATGTGATAATCACATTAGAATAAATTTAATAATAATACTAATAATAATAGATATTGAAGCATGGTACCCCAAATAACAACCCAACCATCATCCAATACTAATAATAGGGTATCCAATAATCATCCCCCAATAATCTTATTTTATTTTCCATGATTTTTTTAGGTTTTATTTCAAGCATGTATTGTATTTTTTAGGTTTTATTTCAAGTATTTTTTGAAAAGTGATGATGGAGCAAATGGACCTGTGGGTAAAGCGATTACTATTCCTCAGTTCACGGCAAAACTTTTTTGAAAAAACTATCTAAAGCACGAAACGATTCAACACGTCCTGGACACATTTTCTTCCACCTTCCTTCGTGAAAAACAAAGTAAAATTGCCATTTCTGGAATACCTGGCCTACCGCGAAAACGTAACAATCAAGATGGGTGCCAACAGTTTTCAAGAACCGCCGTTCCGAAACCTGCGTCTGGATGGACACCTTTGGAATTCTAACATTTTTTGGAGGTACATCGCATTTTTATTCTTTTTTTATAATTAATTATTTGTATATTGTTGTTCTTAGATTTTGGGATGTTTATGGCATGGTTGTCCAAAGTGTTACCGAAATTCGCCAGAAGCTCCGCATCTTTACTACAAAACTCTTTCCTTCGATGACGTTTTAGCCAGAACGCTGCAAAAGAAGGAGGAAGTAAAACGTATGGGAGTGTTTTGCTTTTATTATTGGGAGTGAGAAATTAGAAAAATGTTGGAAGGAGATCCAGAAATGGAACAATTCTTTAAAAATCGAAGTTTTAAATCCACTCAAAACGCCCAAGAAGCCTATTATGGTAATCTTTTTATTTCTAAGGTAAAATTTAAGAGCCGCATTCTCTATGGATTCAAAATCGCCATTCCAAGCTGTCAGATCGATAGACTTAGATTTCCT
>JASAMX010032555.1:0-38817 GCA_030248175.1 Microlaimidae sp. YZB2_3
TTAAAAAAGGTTATTTCTGTGAAAAAGAACGGACGTCGCGGAGCAGAATTTCCGAGCGGCGGCGATTGCTTTTAAGATCTGTGTATTAGAAGAATTAATCGGGATGGATTTAAAGTCCAATCACGCGCGGGGCGACTAAAAGGTTTTAGCTGGCGCAAGGCTTTTAGCTTGGGAAAACTAAATACATAGCCGCTTCTTCTCTGGTCTGGTCACATTTGATTTCGCCTTGTTCCAAATATAAAGGAGAGGCAGAGGCCAGCGTGGGAATTGCGCGAGCCGCTGGCTTATTTCAGAATACGCTTCGGTTTTCTTTAAGCGCCCGCGTTTACTGTTGTGCGTGTTTTGCTTTTGATTTATTTTAATAAACGTGCTTCTTTATAAAGAAATTTTAATTTTTTATATTTTTAATATTTCTAAATTTCTTTTAATATTTTTTGAGAATATTTTTTTAAACAGTCACATTGCGTCTTAGTTTCCTTAAGAAATCAATTGGAAAATAAATATTAGAAATATAACGAAGATTAGTATAATTAATATCTATTATTTTGAGGGTTGGAAAACCATAGGCAAAGAAAATAGAGCGGAGCTTTGTCCAAAAACCGCTCAGATTTTATTGTTGTTTTTTAAACACGAGGATTTTTTTAATGGATTCGCACGTGTGTAAAAAAGACTAATCAAAAACGCGATTTTCTTTAAATTGTAAAGGCAAAGCTCTTATTCAACAAATCACCCTAAAAATCATATTTAAGTACTTTCTTCACTGCTTTGTATTATTATTTTTACTTAATTTCATGACACAAAGCCTTGATCGCCAGAAAATTGAAATAGTGTAATTTTGACTAGTAAATAAAATGAGTGGGAGCGCGAGGTCCCACGACACAACGGTTCTGCGACACAACGGTCCCCAGAGGTGAAACGTATGACACGACGGTCCCAGAAATGAGAAGGGGTACGACACAATGGTCCTGAAAGAATGCGTTGGCAATGCTACTTTTGCAACGTTGAGAAAAACAATGTTTTTACAACATTAAGTGCAAATCAATTAAATTAGATCATATAAAACGGACAAAAAATTTTAAAAATTTTTTCATCTTAAGTTAAAGATAATTTGGAATACAGTTTTGTGCATTCTTTTGTACTCTTTAAAGTTCAATTTTTGTTTCGATTTAAAATTTTGAAATTTGATTTATCCGCTTTAAACAAGGTAAAACTTTTTTGCATTTTTCTTTTTTTGCCGGATTTCGGCCCCCCCTCCCTGGGCACGCCACGGGCACTTTTTCTTTGTTATTTTTGCCAGTAAAAAGTTCCAGATAACTATTATGTTTAATGCGTTATAAAAAATCAGTAACAGTTTTGGTCGTAAATTTACATTTATGTTTCTATTTTAAACAGATTACTACTATAAAAACTTTAATAAATATCTTTCAGATATCCTCATCTTCCTTGTTTGCAAGTGGGCCAAGAACAGAAACACACTTACCTGCCACCTGAAGTTTGCAACATAGTCCAGGGCCAAAGATGTATAAAGAAACTTACCGACACTCAAACCTCAACTATGATTAAAGTTAGTTGCTTAGTTTATTTTTTGTAGGTACCTAGCGCAGAAGCGCCACATGGCATTTTATTGTATTAAAACAGCGCGACCGCTAAACATAGGTGACAACAGTCCCGGCAGCTAGGTGGGGGGGAGGTTACCCGAGGTAAATCAAATTTTGAATTCTGGGAGGGTTCCAGGGGGGTCCGAACCGGACCCCCTAGCTTAAGAGAAGAGGGGGTCGACCCGGGGTGCGAAATTTTGAAATCCAGAGGGGGTCAGGCAGGTGGGGTCCGGTGTCCAAAGCAGTTTTAAACCATAATAACTTTAATAATGTTTTTTTATGGGATAATACTACATACATTTTATTGAATAAAAAGCGATATTCTGGTATAAAAAGGGTGTAAAAACATTAATATGTGTTAAAATTTACGTTTTTGGAAGAAAATTTAGTATGAAAAATGCCTAAAATTTTTCCGAGGTGGAGGGGACAGGGGCGTAATCTGGGAGGCGCCCCCCCCCCTTCCCCCCGAAACGGTCGGACAGGGAGAAAAATAAGGATAGTGGTTGGGCGGGGGGGGGGGGGCGCGAAATGGTCTCTTCCCCCCCATTTTTGAAATTGCCCTCCCCCTTAATAAAACCCCAGGGGAAGTCAGTCTCTGTAAAATTGCTCT
The DNA here is from genome assembly GCA_030248175.1 of Microlaimidae sp. YZB2_3. Classification (NCBI taxonomy): domain Eukaryota; kingdom Metazoa; phylum Nematoda; class Chromadorea; order Desmodorida; family Microlaimidae; species Microlaimidae sp. YZB2_3. Next base: position 2,209 of record JASAMX010032555.1, read on the forward strand.
ACCAAAATATTTGTTTTATTTTTTTTAAAACAATTTGCTTTTGAAAATCCAACATCTCTCTTAACAAGTATCCAGAAATAGAGATCTTATTAAACTAAAGATTTTGTAATGCGGTGCTGACATTAGTTGATTAAATTTATATTAGTTTGTTCAACAATACAAATCGTGCGACAACACGAAAAAAATTTCAAAAATTGTCTTTGAAGTTCATTAGAAACATCACTTAAAAGTTTTAAAAAGGTAAATAAATCTGGAGCGCTAAGCGGAGCGAAACGCGAGAAAAAAAATTTAAAATTGTTCTTTTAAGACTTCCAAATTTTTACCTCCGCCAGCCCAAAAGGGGGGTTACAACCCCCATAACCCCCCTGGCTACGCCCTTGGCTATTATGTATTAATTGTTTAAAACACGGTATTAATACTTTATTTAGGCCACTGCCAGATCCGCCCCCGAACGAGAAAGAGAAATTACGCACCTTGTAAGGAAGGCGGATTTTAATGCCGACCCATTCGCCCACGAATTCGGCATTAACATCAATCCCACCATGACGGAAGTGAAGGGGCGAATTCTCACTGCGCCAAAAATCCTCTACGGAGGGCGGGTAGGGAGAAGTTTTTTATTACAACCATGAGCTTTTTTGGTCGAAATCTAAAACAAAAATGCTTAAATTGCAATTGTTTAGATTTAACAAAGCGGCACGTTGAATATTTCTAACCATTTAAGAGTTCTAACCTTAAGAAAAATTCTAGCCTTCTCACGTGACTGTTACTTTATCTGAATTATATGAGGAATTAGCCCAAGAATATTAATACCTACGGTTTTCATCGTGACTTCTTAAAATCATTAAAATATTATCTTATACCTGCTTGTTAGATTACAAATCAGTGAGCGTTATCTATCATTAATTAGTTTTGTAATAAAGTTTTGTTTTAAAATTCTAAATAAAAGGTAACAACTATATTACGCTGTTTAATAATTTTATTTTAGACAAAAGCCACAGCTGTGCCTAACCAGGGGGTGTGGGATATGCGCGGAAAACAATTTCACACTGGGATCGAGATCAAAGTCTGGGCTATCGCTTGCTTTGCGCAGCAGCAGCACGTTAGGGAGAACGATCTCAGGTAAATATAAGTTTTTATCCACCTTTGAATTTTTAGTTTTGCCAAAATCTGGTTTAAATTTATCTGCAGCATAGATGAACAAGGGGGGTAGGGTGGGGTCCACCCCCACCTAGCCTCGAAATTTTGCCTCCCCCCCTAGAAAAAAATCCATAGCCCCCCCCCCCCTCCCCCAAATTTACCCCTAACCCCCTCTAGATTTTGAACTCTGACCTCCCCCTCGAGAAAATTTTAAGTACTTTTTTAAACAAAATTTTCTTCCAAAAACGTGGATTTTTAACACAAATTCATGTTTTTACACCATTTTTATACCTAAATATCGCTTTTTAATCAATAAAATGTAGTCTTTTCTTATAAAAAAACTATTATTAAACATTTGATGGTTTAAAAGTATTTTGTTTTAGAAATTAGACCCCACCTGACCCCCCTCTAGGTTTCAAAATCTTCCACCCCGGGTCGACCTCCCCTATAAAGCTAGGGGGGGTTCGACCCCCCTAGAACCCCCCTAGATTTTGAAATCTCATTTACCCGCTGTAAACAACCACTCTAGCTTTTTGACTGTGTTCATCTATGATCTGCAGCCTGAAAAACGATTTAAGTTTAATGTTTAAATAAAAAATCAAACTTTTGTCCGTATTATTTAAAATCGGAAAATATTTTATTTAGTTTTTTATCTATGTTTTTCATCCAATTACATTCTACCCCAAATCCACTTTTAAACAATTATATTTAATAGATATATAAAAGTTTTGAGTTTTTTTAAAATTCTGTCGATTAAAACATTTTAAACTTTTCGAAAAATACCGGTGATTATGCTTGTTGTTGTTGTTGTTGCATTGCCTGGAATTTATTTTATGCAAAGAGCGGGCTTTATAGATGTTTTGATCTGTATTTAATAAAACTAAATTTTAGAAATTTTACTCAGCAAATGCAAAGGATTTCCAACGACGCGGGTATGCCAGTGATCGGACAGCCGTGTTTCTGCAAATACGCGGTGGGGGTGGATCAAGTGGAGCCCATGTTCAAATACTTAAAAACCACCTTCCAAGGCCTGCAGTTGGTGTGCGTGGTCCTGCCTGGGAAAACACCAGTTTACGGTAAACAAGTTTTTGTATGTACAAAAAAATGTTGCAGTAGTAGGACATTTTTGTGCAAGGTACAAGTCCCATACGTGTACCAATTATCAGTTTGACCTATCGAAAAATAAAATACGCATATAAAACACTTTTATACCCCAAATCAGACACGTTTACATCATTTTTTAAGGTAATTTTTACGATTAAAGCCTTTAGTAAAAAGTAATGAGCCCATTTAAGCCCAAAAATTACCTATTTTTGGTATGTACAATTTATGCTGTTAAAAAAAATTATTTAGCTTTTAAATAACTTTAATTTTTTTTTCGGATTGCCCAAAGTCTGGTGGCTCTGAATATAGTTTAAAATTTTTTTCTAGTGTCTACCATTTTTGTATGACAACCAGTTAAAAATGGGTTAAATTTATATTAAAAAAAATGAAAATTCGTCAAAAACATAATGATCAAATAAAAACATGTCACAATACAATTTAACTTGATTTTTAGGTTTTGCTTACGCTTAGGATAACTAATATTAGCAAAAAAAGCTTAACCTAGCTTTGAAAGCCAAATAAAAAATTGTTGTCCATGTTTTTTTGTGGTCCATGTGACCAACGAATTTTTAAATTTTTTAGATATTTTTAGATTCTTCAGACTTTTAGCAATGTAAAAATATAATTTTTATTTTGTTGCTTAAAAAAATTTTGTTCTTAACAAAAATTGTACATACCAAAAATAGGCAATTAATTTTTGTGCTGAAATGGGCTCATAACTTTTTACAAAAGACTTAAATCGAAAAAATAACCTCAAATTTGAGGTCTACGAGTTCGATTTTGGGTATAAGAATGTTTTACATGCGTATTTTACTTTTCGATCACTCAAATCGATAATTGGTACACGTATGGGACTTGCACCCTTTTGCAATAGATTTTCAGTCTAGTGCAGAAAAAACCCAGTCATATTAGTTTTTTTATCCAGTCTTTGTTATAAGTGAATTTTATAATATTTTTTAAATTTAGCGGAAGTGAAGCGAGTGGGTGACACAATTTTGGGCCTGGCAACGCAGTGTATTCAAGCGAAAAATGTGATCAAGACGACGCCGCAGACGCTGTCCAACCTCTGTCTCAAGATCAACGTAAAACTGGGCGGAGTTAACAGCATCCTTCTGCCCGCCATGCGTCCCCGGGTCTTCCAAGAGCCCGTCATTTTCCTTGGGGCCGACATCACTCATCCTCCGGCTGGGGATAGCAAGAAACCCTCAATCGCTGCCGTAAGATTTTAGAGCAGTTGTTGTTTTCAGACTATCAGAGTACTTAATTGTAGTTTAGCAAAGGGTTTTGTCGTGGGTGATAAAAAGAATAATAAATGTAAAAATATTATTTTGAATAAAACAAAAATATGGTAAAAAATATTATTTTGAATAAAACAAAAATAAGGGTGGCTAAAGTCATAAACATACATGGTAAATTGTAGTAATGGGCAGTTCCGGATGTTCCGGGCGAAATTTTAATTCCGGTTCTAGTTCCGGTGTTCTGGAGGTTTCACAGTGTGATACATAGATGTTTTGGTCGGGTTTGCTAGGGGGGTCCACCCAGTGGCGTGCCCACGGCCCCCCCCCCGAAATCCGGCGAAGCCGGATTTTTTCGTGAGGGGGACCCTTACGTTTTTTGAATTTTTAGAGAGAGAAATTTTTCTTTATTATTAACACAGAAACTTTCTTGATGCCTTCCAAAAGCATATTAATAGTTAAAAAACCAAATTTTCCCCGCTTTGCGGGTAGTTTAATTTTAGAATTTATCTTAGTTTTTCGATTTCAAATCCATTATGCCGTTTAAAATTTAAGACATACACTTTAATTCAAACTACTGTAAACACTATTAACCTTTTATTATTGTTTTAAACACATATTTTATATGTAAAAGGATAAAATAACCTTAAATTTTGTAATAAACATCATTTGGAATTAAAATTTCTAGTGTATTTTAGCGCCAAAAAACCCAAAAAAAAACCCCCGCCCCCCCAGACCCCTCTCGACAAAGTTTCTGCCCCTCCCCCCCGCGGAAGGCTCTCGCCCCCCCAGACCCCCCATTTTTGGGGGGCTGTCGCCCCCAGACCCCCCTTCAGGGTTAGTATTTACCCCCCCCCCCCCAAATGAAATCCTAGGCACGCCACTGGGTCCACCCCAAGTGAAAGGCCAAAAATTTTTAGGAACGGTCCGGAACGGACCCCCTGGCTTTTTAGAGGGGGTTGACCCTGGGTGCGAAATTTCAAATTTAGAAGGGGGTCAGGGAGGTCTGATTTTTTAACAAAGTTTTTTTAAATCAATATAAGTGTTTATGGTCTAATATTGATTTTTATATACTAAAACAGCCTATTTAGGCCTAAAAAGTGTATTTAAACACTGTTTTTAACTAAAAAACCGGGTTTTTGACAGTAAATAAAAATTATACTTGCAAATTGGTCGAGAGGGGGGCGCTAAGGGGGGGGGGGGGTCAGGCCGGACCGCTCTCAAGCTTTGGGGGAGAGGGGGACTGGTTTTTTTTCTAGGGAGGTCCAAAATTTTGGCTTCAGGGGGCGGGGGTGGACCCCTCTGTCCCCCCAAACATCTATGGTGTGATAGGCAGTTCTGGATTTTCCGGGCAAAATTTGGAGTTCCGGTTCCTGTTCCGGATTTTTTAAAAATCTCAATTCCGGTTCCTGTTCCGGATTATTTAAAATCTCAATTCTAGTTCCGGGGGTTCCGTAGTTCTGCTCATCACTAGTAAGTTGGTCCGGAGTGGGGGGACGGGGGTTAAACCCGAATTAGGGGGGTGAAAGTCGGCGAAACGATATATTGTTTTACCCATATTGTTTTAAAAAACACGCTAATTTTAGGTCAAAAAATTCTTTCTTTTTTTGTATTTTTGAGCTTTTCATTGCTTAAAACATTCATTTTTATCTCAAAACTTAAATTTGGAGGTATTTAGAAGTCATTTTAAAGACATTTTTTTTCTTCATTTTTCCAAAATTGGGGGGTGACCTTTTCTTCCCCCCCTTATTTTGGGAAACACTAACCGCTATTTTATTTATAAATGGTCTGTAAGTATTAAATTATTAAGGATAATCTGAGTTATGATTACTTAAGTTTTAAAATTAGAAAAACTTAATTTTCAGAAAATCTGACTTAATAAATTTGTATTGTAATGCACATGTCGAATTGGAGACCTCAATTTTAGCCATTTTCTGGAATTCAGATTGTTGTATAATGTTTCGGATAGCCCCCATTTTAAAGCCTGTGTGTCGAGTAGATTAAGTTGGTGTAAAATAACGAATCAACATTTTAAAATTCAGATATTAGATAATCATCTGAAAAAACACAAACATAAATTTTTTTATGTTTTGTTTTAATGTTATTTATTTTCAGGTGGTTGGGAGTATGGACGCGCATCCGTCCCGGTACTCGGCCACCGTCCGCGTCCAACAACACCGCCAAGAGACCATCACGGACTTAGCCAACATGGTACGGGAGCTCCTTGTCCAGTTTTACCGCAACACCCGCTTTAAACCAACGCGGATTCTTATGTACAGGGACGGGGTGTCAGAAGGTCAATTCTTTAATGTAAGCTTTTTTTGTCTTTAGATTTGCTTTGAAATGTTGTATGTAGAAAAGGTAATAAAACGCAATACCTTAAAGGTCCGGTGCGGAGTTAAAATTTTGTCTTACATTTTGATAATTTTTTGTGAAAACCTTACCCTTGCCCCCAATAGCAAAAAACAAAAATATATCCAGTGGCTCAGGAGTTATGAACCCCCAAAAATGTCGTTTTTCGACAATTCTGTACGTGACAGATTGCTCAATGGGTATAACAAATTATGTTGCAAATTATGCACTCAAAGAAAGCGGCTACTTTCTTCTTTAATTTGATACCTTGAGCGTTAAGATTGGTGCAGTATTTCTCAAGATTATTGCGTTTTTCATACAAAAAACCATCGATTTTTTTTGCTAAAAACACGAAGTGACGGAAAGAAAGGTTTGGCAAACTTCACCAAATTACTGCCGTAGTTTGGTGCTTTTAACGAAAAAATTACAGGTTTTTTGTACGGAAAACGCAATATTTCGACAAATACTGCACCAATTCTAACGATCAAGGTATCAAACTAAAGTAGAAAATAGCCGCTTTTCTGAGGGCATAATTTGTAACGCAGATCGTTATACCCATTGAGCAATCTGTCACGTGCAGAATTGTCAAAAAACGCACTTTTGGGGGCTATTGGGGGCAGGAGTAATGTTTTCACAAAAAATTATCAAAATCGAAAACAAAAGGTTTGGCTCCGCATCACTCCACACCGCACCTTTAACGTAACAATAAGCCATTAAAAATGGTAACATAAAAGAAATCGGCAATTAAATAGTGGATGAGAAGGAAACACTCTCTGATGGATGCGGTCTGATTTTCAAAACTTAGAAGGTTGGATTTAAATTTCCCCTTTTTCTTCATTCGCAATAAACGCAACAGTTCTGTTTAGGTGCTACAACACGAGTTGCGGGCGCTGCGGGAGGCTTGCGTAATGTTGGAACGCGGCTACCAACCCGGAATAACTTTCGTCGCCGTCCAAAAGCGCCACCACACCCGCCTCTTCGCCATCGACAAGAAGGACCAGGTGGGCAAAGCCTTCAACATACCACCGGGTACCACAGTGGACGTGGGCATCACTCACCCCAACGAGTTCGATTTCTACCTTTGCAGCCACGCCGGAATACAGGTGCGGGTATTAGTTGTACGATAAAATTTTCAGTTCCGACGATTTGCTATTGAAAATTAAATGTTCGTATAACCTTTTTGCAAGATAAGATAACCTCACGTTTAAAAAAACATGAATATAAAACCATACATGGACAAATTGGTCCGGAGTGGGGGGGGGGTGGCGGTTAAACTCCGAGAAACGCAAAATACCCTTACCGTTTGTTGTTTTTTTTTGAGTGCATTTTACCCATATTGTTTTTCGATTTTTAAGAAAAAATAGGTAAAAAACGCTAATTTCAGGTCAAAAAACGCTTTTTTGACCTGAACCCTCCCCCCTAAAATTTGGGTGTATCCCGGACATCCCCCCTAAAATTTGGGCGGTCTCAGTATTAAAAACGATAAAAATGGAGTATTTGGGGTATATCCCCAAATAAATTTTTGGAACACTCCCCCCAAATTTTTAGGGTCGGGTATACCTCCCCCCCTCCCCCAAAAAAATCCGGGAGGCTGCCCACCTATGCCATGCCCGTGCCCATGTATGTATGAAGCATAATATGTTTCATACTTTCATATTTAATTTTCCGTATTATGCCAAATTTGCTTTTAAATCTGCAATTTAAATGACAACTGGACATTGTTATTTTTTGTTTGCGGGGTAGAATAGCGAGTTTTAGTTTACCCAGTCTTAGTTTTGACAATTTAATATCAGACCTGTGCACTGCCCCTGTCCCCCGGGGTTAAATGGGGTGGGGGCAATTCCAAATTGGGGGCACGGGGGCAACTTTTTTTAAACGGGGGGCCAGCAGGAGGGAAAGAAAAAAAGAGGAGAAAAGAGAAAAAGGGACAAAAAAGCAAAAATAAGGTAAAAATAGATCTGAAATGGCTTAAAATACATTGAAATAGGCTAAAAACGGCAAAAAAATTGCGATGATGGCGTCATCATAGGTCAAAAATGGTGTCATAATTTTAGGGTACTTTTTCATTTTTTGGTGGAGGGGGGGGGGGGGCAAATCCTCCAATAAAACGGGGGACATTTCCAAACCGTGCACAGGTCTGAAATATTGATTTTAAAAAAGTATGAATTTTTTTATTACATAAGGCCTACATAAAAATATTTATATACAAGTAAAGGATTTTAGCAAGACATTGTACGTATTTAATGCCACACCCGACACCCACCACCCACCCAAATTTTATGTGACGTCGAAAAAATATGAGGCCGTATAAACTGGTTTTTGACAGTGTGAGGAGTTAGTAAACGTGTTAAAATTCAAAAGTGCAAAGAATGCCAAACAACTTGCTATCTGATGTCAAAAACCAAGGGTTTTTTTGGTTTTAAAAAATTCTATGGCCATAATAGAAAAATGCTGTTTATTTGAAGAATTTTGCTTCCAGAGTGAACAATAATTGACGACGGTGCTTAAATTTACGTGTGCGGTATTGGAGGGTTAAAAACTCACTATTATCAGCAAAAATATATAATATACCAAAAAATGTGCAACTCCTATATAAAAAAGTACGGAAAAGTATGCCATTATAATGAGCCTCTCCTCTCCATTTATATGGCACCCTCCATTATAATGGCATAATAGTCATTTTAATTTAGCGAGTTGAAATGGAAAAGAATTCATTATAATAGCCATTTATTGATTTAATTTCACTTCATATATACTCACAAGTGTAATACTATCCGGGCCGCACCAGTTTCCCTGTGTCGGTTTAATGCTGTACAACACGGTAAAACTTATGCGGCCCCGACAGTTTTACACTTGTGAGTATTAGTGTATGAAGTGAAATTAAATGAATAAATGGCTATTATAATGACTTCCTCTCCATTTTAACTCGCCTAATTAAAATGACTACTATTCCATTTTAATGGAGAGGCTCATTATAATGGCATACTTTTCCGTTTTTTTATATAGGAGTTGCACATTTTTCGGTATATTATATATTTTTGTTTTCAGAAGTCGCCTTTCGTTTCAAAATTAGCACAAAAATGTAACGTACGCGGAGCTGGTATACAAAAGCTAGGCAATAGTAGATTATAAATAATGGATTTTTAGGGTACTAGCAGGCCTTCTCACTACCATGTCCTTTGGGACGACAATAATTTCAGCGCGGACGATCTCCAACAACTGACGTACCAGATGTGCCACACTTACGTCCGATGCACAAGGTCCGTCAGCATACCCGCACCCGCCTACTACGCTCACCTAGTCGCCTTCAGGGCAAGGTAAAAATGGCTGCAAAATGTATAACGAATTATTTTTTACAAATGAACAAATTTTTACCATCGGTAACATAAATGAAAATGGTCACCAAAATTAGGGGTGTGTTTACCCGGGGTAAATGACATTTTGAATTTTAGGAGGGGGTCGCACACGGACCCTCCCTGGATTTCTAAAGAAGGTGGGGGGGGTCAAACCGAGGTAGAAAATTTTGAAATCTAAAGGGTGACTGACAGGTGGGTTCGGTGTACGAAGAAAAATACTTTAAATCATGAAAGATATAATAATTGTTTTTTATAGGATAATACTACATTTTATTGAATAAAATGCGCTATTTAGGTAAAAAAGGTTATAAAAACACAACTTTTTGTTAAAAATTACTGTTTTGGGTAGAAAATATAGGCTAAAAATAGTACTTAAAAATAGACAATGAAAGGGGCTTAGATTTTAAAGTCTAGGAGGGGGGTCAGGGGTGAAAGCAATGGAAAATTTGGGGAAAGGAGAACTTGAATTTTTGTTTGTTTTTTTTGGGACAAAATTTTGAGGTTAGGATGAAGAAGGAATGGACCCTACCCTAACCCTACCCCCCCATTTTCATCTATGTTTTTATTTAATATGAATAATGAAATCAAATGATTTTAGGTACCACCTTGTTGATCGAGAGCACGACAGTGGGGAAGGCAGCCAGCCCTCCGCCACTTCCGAAGACACGAACAGTAGTATGATGGCGCGGGCCATTCAGGTGCATCCTGACGCTAACAACGTCATGTACTTTGCATAAACATACTCATTGAAGCATTAAGAAGCTAGGAGATTCCGACTGAATATTTTAACGTTCTGCTTCTGACATAGCTTGACGACCGGATAAAAAACATAAATCAATGTATTTTTGTTCTGGGTGAAATCAGACGAAGTCCGGATTCGAATACAAATCCGTATGAATCAATAACTGTTATTTCAATCGCAAACAATTAATAACAACCGGAGCTTACCCAAGTATGCAGCAACGGTGAGCAGCCTTATGTTTCAAAGTTTTTTGCCGTGTAATGAAAAGAATTGATTTTAATTGGAAAGAAAGATGTGGCAGTGTATTGAAACATGGATAATACGACGGAGATTTTATCAGCAAACTTCTTCCATTAAAGTCGACAGAATTATTTTGAATTTTGTGTTCAGACAAGCGTGGAACCGATAATTTAAAGCTGTTACTTTGTACAGCAACAGTTAGTTTTTAAGCAATATTTTATGTAATATAAAAACTTCGGTTTCATAATAAGCTTTTAAAGCAAAAAAAATTATCCACGTGGTTTTTTCATAAAGTATTATTGAAATCTGACGTGTTTTAGTTGGCCTATATTTTGAAATCTACTGCCCGCTTGTTCTGCTATTGTCTCCTTTCTTTACCGTAATATTTTGTTACGCTTATAAAGTTGTAATCGATCTTACATTACCAGTCCATCTTGAGCGTTGTTGTCTTGTTTAAATACTGGATTAAAATTCATTTTTGTTTAAAATTAAATAGTTTTTTGAAAGTGTTAATTTCTGATAATGGGCTATTTTCATAGATGTTTTTGGGGGGGGACAGAGGGGGGCACCCCCCCCTAGAGCCAAAATTTTGGACCCCCCCTGGAAAAATCCAGGGGCCCCCCCCTCCCCCCCAAGCTCGAGAGCGGTCCGACCTACTCCCCCCTAGCGAAGCTGACTCCCCTCCCCCCTCCCGACCATTTTGGAAGTATATTTTTTATGTACTGTCAAAAACACGTTTTTTTAGTTAAAAACAGTGTTTAAATACACTTTTTAGGCCTAAATAGGCTGTTTTATTACATAAAATTCAATATTAGACCTAAAAACACTTAAATTATTGAGTTAAAAAAATTTTGCTAAAAAATTGGACCCCCCTGACCCCCCAATATTGAAATATCGCACCCGGGGTGGACCCCCCCCCCTAAAAAAGCCAGGGGGGTCCGGACCCCCCCCCCCCTAAAAAATTTTGGCCTTCCACCCGGGGATGGACCCCCCCCCCCTAGCGGACCCGACCAAAAACATCTATGGCTATTTTATGATGTAAATAAAGAATATTTAACAAAATTTATAAAAAAAGCTAATGACATTTTATTTAGTCAAGGGGTTTTTAGTTTTTAGTCAAAGTCAAGTTTCAAAAACGAATACATATTGATTTGAATTTAAAGAAGGAGTAAGGGGTCTTTTCGAACTTGTAAGGAAGGCAAAGTTTTTTTGATGAGAGTCGAGTGGAGCTTTGTGGCACTTTTTATCAGTCCATTTGACCAGATTCAACGTATTAAATTTTAATATTAAACAACTAAAGCTATGTGCGGTCAGCAGTGTCCGTCACTTCAATAGCCAGGTTGATCGGACAAGATTATTACAACTTTATTTCGCTGTGACTGTGAAGCTCGTATCTGCCCTTTCAGATGTCGCTGCCTACCGCGTATTTAGGTTTTTCTTCCCTCAACTCGAACATTCACTAAACCAACAAAAAGAAGAATATTGTCTAATATATTCTGTCAGTTGCAAAATAATTTATGGATGAAAATAAATGTCATTTAAGTTAAATACTTCAATATTTTTGGTATTCGAAAAAGTTGTGACATTGCTTTGTTTTTTGAACTATTTTTAAATTTTTAATTTCGACAATTTTAATCATGGGCCATGTTTCATCATAATTTTTACAAAATGTTGCAAAAAGCAAATTTATGGTGGTGAAGTGAAGTATCGAATTAGGGTTGAAGAAAAAAATTTGCATCATTCAAGTGAGGCTTTCGACTAGGTACGATTTTTAACATAAGTCCTCATAAGCTGATTTTTTGTGTTAAGTATATATTGTACTTAAAAACCGTGAATTATAAAAATGTGAGATCGTGTCTATTTTAAACTTAGTTGTATATAAATAAGTATGTGCGTATTATAGTTTAAGAATGAAACCAAATAGTACTACAAACCAGAAAATACTTCTAGTAAGTATTCTTTTGTGTTGTCATAATTGGTTATGGCGAGGCGATTGGTAAAGATGTTTTAGGGGGAAATAAATAGCTTTAACAAAATTTGTTTTTCAAAGTTGTTAAAAATCATTTAACAATGGCCTGTATTTGTATAAGGATCAATCAGTCGTTTGTTAGTTTAGCAGAAATATTCGCATATGCACACATGAATTACAAATGGTTAAACTTTTCAATTACTTATTCAATTCAATTTTTGATTTATTTTCTGTTCGCATTATTATACTACACAATTAAAAAATATACAATTAATATATTTTATACGGTTCAGTACCATAGATGTTTTTGGGGGGAGACAGAGGGATCCACCCAAGACCCATCCCCTCTAGAGCCAAAATTTCAGACCCCCTCACGTGGAAAAATTCCAGCTCCCCTCCCCTCCCCCAAAACTCAAGAGCGGTCCGCCCTGACCCCCCTAGCGAGGATAATCCCCCTCCCGACCAATTTAGAAGTATAATTTTTTATTTACTGTCAAAAACACGGTTTCTTAGTTAAAAACGGTGTTTAAATACACTTTAGGCCTAAATAGGCTGTTTTAATATATAAAATTCAATATTAGACCTAAAAACACTTAAATTATAGATTAAAAAAACTTTATTAAAAAATCGGACCCTCCTGCCCCTCCCACCCTCCCTAAATTTTAAATCTCGCATATGGGGTCGACCCCCCCCAAAAAAATCAGAGGCGTCCGCCCCCCCCCCCCCAGTGGCGTGCCCAGGATTTCATTTCGGGGGTGTAAATACTAACCCTGAAGGGGGGTCTGAGGGGCGAGAGCTTCCCAGCGGGGTCAAGGGGCAGAGCCCCTTGTCAGGCAGTCCGGGAGGCAGAATGCCCCCCGGGTGAGAAAAATTTTTTTAAGGTGCTAAAATACACTAGAAATTTTAATTCCAGATGATGTTTATTACAAAATTTAAAATTTTTTTATCCTTTTAGATTTAAAACACATGTTTACAACGTTAATAAAAGGTTAATAGTGTTTATAGTAGTTTGATTTAACATAATTATTGAACGGCAAAATCGATTAGAAAACGAAAACTAAGATAAATTGTCAATGCAAGCCATCCGCGAAGCGGGGAAAATGTGCTTTTTTGAATATTAATATGCTTTTGAAAGGCATCAGGAAAGTTTTTGTATTAATATTAAAGAAAACAATTTTTCTCTACCAAAATTCAAGAAACAAAAAAGTCCCCCCTTACAAAAAATTCCGGCTTCGCCCGATTTCAGAGGGGGGAAGGGGGGCGGCCCGGCCGCCCTCCCCCTGGGCACGCCACTGCCCCCCCCCCCTAAAAAATTTGGCGTTCCACCCGGGGTGGACCCCCCTAGCGGGCCTGATCAAAAACATCTAAGTTCAAGTTCAGTCAAGTCTTGTATATATATAATTAATAAACGAAAAATGGGTTGGGATTTGGGAAAGTTTGTACATATTGTACTTTAAAGCAATTGGCGTCCACTTACTTTGTAGTCATAAGTTGGTTTCCTTAATATTCTAATCAATCTATATGTAATATTTAGTATTTGATATCTGGGAATAGTTTTTACGGTTTTGATTGTATGAATGTTCATTTTATTTTGGCGTTATGTATCAAAATTTTCAAATACTGAAGTTGTTAACAAGATGTTAAGTATGTTTTTAACTCATTGGTACGTTGTTAAAGTTTGGTGTATGGAGAAATTTTAAAGGCTTACCTAGAATTTTTTTGATATAGTGCTGCATAACTTAAGTTAAAATCGGCAATTTTAATAGTTTGTTTTGACATTGAAGTTTTTTTTTTCAAACAAATTATTAAGAATCTTAAAGATAGTTTTGATTAAATTTTGAAACGCATGTTAAATGATTTTAATTTAAACTTTATTTAACTTGAAAAAATGAAATTGTTTTATTCAATTTCTTTAAAAAAATTATTACAAAAATATGGCTAAAACTGGATCGCCGCCCCAGAGGTGAGTGCTTAACTTACCATTACTGTTATTTTATTCAGTGTGAAATTTTATTAGAACTCATCTTATTTTTGAAAAAAATATAAAATTTGACTTTACAGCACTTCTGAACTGCTGATTCGGCTGTTATTTTTTATAATCATAAAATTCGGAAAGGTAAAGTGATTTTTATTATAAGCTGCCAAGTAATGTATTTGTAATGCCGTATTCAGGGGAGGGTAACAACAGAGGAACGTTTCCCCGGTCGTTTTTAAAAAACATTAGATAGAATGCATCTCTTTATGAACAAGCTCTGTATTATATTCATTTTTAAGTAAATGACCCACAGTTCCCTCTTTGTCGTAGAATACGGCCATGATTTATAATAATATTTTGCAATTTACATTGTATAACTAAAGAACACAAACAAATCGAAATTTGTTATTTTAAAAGCTGTTGTTAAATGAATAATTAGATTTTTATGGCAAAAACATTGAAAAAGCGACGTTAACTAAGAAATATAAAGCAATATGCAGCCAAAATCTAAGTACCGAATATAATTAGGAACAGTATTGTATTAGTGTTCTTTACTACGTTGCATTTTAGAAAACGATATGCCAAGTCGTAAGCTTACTAAGCATCATTACACGGCAGTGTTCTCATGTAGTCTTCAATTGCTAAACTAGTGCAAAATAGTCTGTAATATTAACCTTTTTAAACGGAGCTTTGTGTGTTCTAACTTATGATTAAATAAACCAAATGTTTGCAAGATAGTTTATGGTAAATTATTTTTTATATTATCATAAAGTTAATTATTATCTGCCAATTATTGTAAAAAAAGAGGTTATTGATTGGTTGACGTGATATATATATATATACATTTTAATAAAAAAAATTGTTCAAAATAGTACAAACGAAATTTCGAACAATGGTTTATTACGAAATTAAAATCGAACGCTTAATGAATTTTCACTTAGTGGTGTGGTGTTACTGTATTAATAGGTTTTAAAATTAATCCACTAGGTTTATTTCAAAAAAAAACTTTCGTAATAAATCTAATGAAAGATCTGAGTTGTGGTTTGTTTTTCGTTGGTTTTTAGGGTGTTTTTTCTATATCTGTGCAAATTTTATTTCTGTAAAGTGAATAGCTTAACCGAAATTGGCTGTGTGTAATAAATGTGAAGTGTGTGCAAATATATATATTTTTTGTATTCTTATTATTACAAATTTTGAAACTTAATTTTTTTTGTTTGCACACGTTTCACGTTTTAACAAAAAAACCGCGTTTTATCATTAAGCATAGCGAAAACGAAAAAGTGTCAAGACAGCGTATTATTGATATTTTTTATTTGATAAGTTCAGACATTATTTTGTTATTTTATGTAAAATACAGACCGTTTTTCATTTTAAACTTGTGTAGTATTTTGTCTTAAAATTATTTATATTGCGACATATTTATAAACCAAAATTAAAACTTTCGTTTTTTACTGGTTGCACTATGTTGATGTAATGAAAAACGGTGTATTCGGTAACAATTTTAAGAACGGATTTTTTTCTGCCCTGTAACATAACAAGCATGGACCGTTCTCAAGTATAGTTGCATTTCTCTTTCATTTTATGCATTATTGCTTTTTAGTATTGTGAATGGCTCATAGGTACAAGTTTGTTTGTGCAATTTCTGATCGCATTAGAAGATCATATTGTTTTCCCTTATATTTATTATTTCAAATAGCTAAATAGTGTTGTAGTTTATGCTTATGTGCAAATCCTAAAAGAATAAACACTCAAAATACGTTATGTCACAATAGTGTTTGCTTACTCATTATTATTAACATTTTATTTGTAATGCACCTTTATTTTACTAACAGCGCAGTTTTCATTGTCACAAATTTGATAAACATGTTTGAATTTTTATTTCTTGAATTTCTAATAACATTTAAAAATTTAAAAACATGGTTTTAGAACTTTATAAATCTGATTTTCCAGAAGCAAATTTTTAGAGAGATTGCGGTAATTTTAAAACTGTGTTTTATTAGTGCTAAACTAATCACGTATTGAAAAATTGTGGTTTAATAATATTGTTAACAACAAAAAAAATGTTACCCACCCTTTTGTTTGATCTTTGCCTTTCGTTTGTTTTAACAGCACTGCGAATCAGTGTGAGTTAGTATAAGCTGTGAAATGTGTATATGAAGCCAGCATGTGGTTTATTCTGTTTCTTCGTGTACGTTCTAATAATCTCTACCCAAAAAGGCGCTTTTCTGCTGGAGTTCCTATTTTTTCTGTTCTTGTTAATATTATTTAGTTGATTGATTTGCGTTCTGTTGCGTCCGCGTGTCTGCCAGTAAATAACCGTGTACGTATAATAAAAGAACATGTAAACATGGAGTCTATGTGCGCTCGTAATCCCGCGTAAGGTATGCAAAACGACGTTTTGTTAACTTCCGGTAAAACGAAGTGTTCTGTATGTTTCTTTTCAATAAACTTTTAGTTATCATGCCACCAACGCACAAACAATTAAAAAATTATAATTCAGAAGTTGGACTAAAAAAACCTAATGTTGATGACGATCATAATCAATAGACACATCATTAGGATGCTATTTACATAGTCACACATTCTTCACACCTTCCGTAGAAAACAACAGTAATATTATTTCCCTAATTATTAACAATTGTGCTGCACTGGCACGGTATTCTTTCCGCGTTTTTGGCCTTAAAAATTACAAAGGGTTAAGCACGTTTTAGAAGCATTTTAAAAAACGACTTATTAACAACGTATTGTAACTTCTCCAGTTTCTAACGTTCGTAACAAGTGGTTATATTTTTTAAAGTACACCACACAAAAAATATCGCCTATCGTTTTTGTATTTTTTTCTTCGGAAAATGTATGTCTTGTTTAAACTAACTTCTAAACCAAATTAAAATTTATGCGTTTTGTCGTCCATGCTTTATTCCTGCAAAATATAAAAATATCTTGCTCTTCCTGGGGTGTTTGTTGAGATAGTGCGTTTCCCGTATAAAAAGTGCAATTTTTTGTTAAAAATTCGCAATTTCGACGGCATAAAAGCTTGGGCAAATTTAATTAAATCACTGCCGTCGTCGTCATTTTTTTTGTACAGGAATCGCACAAAAATCTGGTTTTTTTTTGTACGCCAGGAAACGCAATATCTCGACAAATACTGCACCAATCTTAGCTATCAAGGTATCAAATTAAAGTAGAAATCAGCTGCTGTCTTTGAGTGCATGTTTTTTATTATAAGTATTGGGGATTCCGGTTAAAACTTATTTATTCCGGTATTTATTAAAACTTTTCCTGTCGTTAGAATGCCGTCAAAAGTTAGATATACACAAACAACTACGTAATATAGATGGAAATAATTTTTTGTCGATAAAAAAATTGCCGAAAAAATTGTATTCTTATATTTTTAACGGCAGCGTGGACTTTAAAAAATTTAATATCAGATCTTAAATTTTGAAAGAAATTGTGTGTAGAAAAAAACATCACTTCAAAATATAAAATCCATTTTATATGGTACACAACTAATTTGTGTTGACGCCATAAATTGTCTGAAAACAATTGTTACATGGGGTGGTTTGGTGGTATAAATTCTAAAATCAATAAGCAAACTTTAAAATAAGTTGTAAGTTTACTATGAAAACAACAATTTTACGTGGCCTGAAACTTAAAATAAACATAAGATATAGAACACACAAACATTGCTTCTGTACGGAAAGTACCGTAATCATACAAATGTTTTTTTTTTAAAGACGAAAACCTGGGGTGTTTAATAATGACATCACACTGATTATGTATGTTGATTTATATTAGAATTTGTCTGTTTTAAAACGTGTAATTAAGATTTGCATGTAAAAATAAAAAAATATATGACAACAGATGTTATTATAAGCGGGTTATTTCCCGTCAGTGCCGCCACTAATGAATAATCGGGGAAAATTTGCATGATTACGTTATTTTCCGTACAGGTTCAATGTTTGTGTATTATATATCTTATGTTAATTTTAAGTTTTAGTGCAAGGTGCCTATAAGAAACGCATTAGAACTTCATTAATTTGTTCAAACTATAACGTAACGAAAATAAAACACCAGTAAAGTTATAATATTACAACCGTATCTTTTTATTTGACAGACTACCTTTGTTTTAATATTATGTTTTTGAGAACAGCTAAAATAACGTAACGTTACGTAATGTAACCAAAAATATATAATATACCGAAAAATGTGCTCTTCCTAGACAAAAAAGTACATACAAATAGGCCATCATAATGAGCCTCTCCATTTAAATGGCATCTTCCATTATAATGGCATGGTATGTAGCTATTTTAATTCGCGCTAATTAAAATGGAGAGGAAGCCAATATAATAGCCATTCATTGAATTAATTTCACTACATATTATATACTCACAAGTGTAATATTGTCCAAGCCGCATGGGTTTCCCAGTATCGGTGTAAATGGAGGGTGCTATTTAAATGGAGAGGCTCATTATAGGCACCTTGCACTGGAACTCGGTTTATACATGAAGTATGCAATATACATAAGTGTCACTATAATGGATAATTACCGTATCTTCTACTTATCTTTCGTAGTATGCAGATCAACGAACCGAAAAGGCGCGAAATTTCGGTCCGTTGATCTGCATACTACGAAAGATGAGTAGGAGGGACGGTAATTATCCATTATGGTGACATACTTATATATATTGCATACTTATTCATGTATAAACCGAGTTCCAGTGCAAGATGCCTATAATAGCGTACCTTTAAGGTTGGTTTATACTTATGACAAAGCGTCTTTTGGACTTCGTCCAAAGACAAACACAGCGTCAAAACGGCCTTTGGACTTTGCCTTTTGGACTTTGTACAAAGGACAACGTGTTCATACTTCATCATCATTATACTTTTTTGTCTTGTGGACTTTTCCCTTTGGACTTGGTCCTTTTGACTTTGTCCCAAGGACAAAATTCAAGTAGCATTCATACTTTGTCCAAAGAAAAAATTCGAGGACGTTTTGGCTTTTCTAAAATTTTCATTTGGACTTTGTCCAAAGCATGTTTTGTCATAAGTATGAACCAGCCTTTACTTACTTTTTTATAAAACAGTTGCACATTTTTTGTATATTATATATTTTTGATGTAACGGTGTCCCTACTCTAGTAGCATGCTGCTTATGCAAGCAACCACCTAAGGAGATCTGGAGTTTCGCCTCTGAAATGAGTGATTTTAAGCTTTTAAATAAGTTTACAATTATTCTTACTCATTTTTAGGCTTTTTTATGATTTAATAAGTGTTAAAATAAATTTATAAAAAAATTTTTGACTAAATATTCTCTGGCCACGGAAAACAGGGCAAAGTTTCAAAGCTACGGGAGTTTCTTCGGTAAGTTTCTTAAAGAAAATGCTTAATATTAAAATATCTACGTGGTGAGAGATATTAAAATAATAATATTAAATATTAGAATACCTTAATATCAAAATATCTACGTGGTGTTTTTGAAAATTTTCATGCATTTTTACTTTTTTATCATATTAAATATATGATGTAAACTCACTATTTTTAACTTTTTAATGCATAAAAAATTGAAAAATTTAAATTAAAAAAAATAACTTGTCTATTGATCTTGATTTAAATTTTTTACTTATTTTCGGGATTAAGGAACCTTATCTTTGAAAGTGCGACTTAACCAACAAAATTGCAACAAATACAAGTTTCAAACACCTGAAAAAACTTTTAAAAACTTTATTGTGTGAATTGGTGGATATTTTACCAAAAAATAGCATCTAAATTTTTCCCTAAGCAAATTATGTTTTGATCTAAATCCAGAAAATACATTTTATAATGTTGTGCGTTGTTATTGTATTTTTTTCTAAAATATTATTTTTTAAATTATTTTTATTATAAGCTACATACATTAATTTATAAATATAAACATTTTATGTACAAGCAAAATTACGCAAAAATACGTTTATCACAATCACAAGCTAACAGGAAAATATATCTATTTTCAAATACAATAAAAACAAAAAGGAAAGAATTCCAAACAGTATACCGCATTTCATTTTTTTACACCTTCGTTATCCCCTGAATTTTCTATATTTTGTGGAAAAATATTTTATTGATACAAAAAAACCATGTTTCAAAAGTGGATAAACCTCATGTCTGGTTCACTTCACATTTCGCCACTTCACACTTGTGTAAAGGACAAACCCAAATTGGGTGATTTTAAGCCGTTTTTTTTTGGATTTTCGGAATACTTTTTGCTATATCGACCTAAAAAAAGTATAAAAAGTCTCAAATATTAAAAAAAACCCTTCCATATTGTACTTTGGATTCTGTCCTTTGGACATCTTAGACGAAGTACAAATGGTTCCCGTTTTTTAAGTTGTTTCTAGAGTCTTAAATAATACTGCCAATACAAAAAAAAACAAGTTTTTGCTACAACAAGTTTATGTTAAATCTTTGTTATAACTTAGTAAAATAGTTTATTTTTTTTCCGGTATTAATTTCTTAAGTCAAAAAAGTTACTGTACGTCTGAGAAGTTGAAGGTCGACAAAACACGTTAGGATTTTAAGGACCCTCAAAATGTCAGATAGAATTCGTGATCACGTGATATATGTTTTGTTTTGTCGAAATGGTTGTGGTAGGAGTTGTTTCAGCGCTTGGAAAACAATGAAACATAGAGACTGAAAATTTTTTCCAATTTTTGTTTATTTTCTGAATATAAAAAAATTTTAATTTTTTTTTAATACAAATAAAACAAAACACATTTTTATCACATTTTCATCACACATCACCACGATTTATTTTGCAATCATTTTTAGTATAAATTTAATTTAATATCATTTTTTTAAAATAATAGTGGTAGTTAAAAATAATTTTGGGTAAATTGATTTTTAACCTTGCGTTTAGTATTTAGTGAGCAACTGAACAAGTCAGTCAACAAGTTTGTTGTTATTGTTTTGTATCTAATTTTACCTAACTCATTTAACTCAATGTTCGGCGAAAAATTGCCAATTTTCTATTTTACTTACTGAAGAAAAGCAATGACTCTGATGTCCATTTGTTCACTAAATAAAAATGGGAGGACAACCAATCGAAATAAAAACATAGTAATTTAATAAATCAGTAGATTCCTCATTGTAAGCATTATAAATTCTAACTGGATAAAGAATGTTTATAATCGTGGAGAATTTTCGGCTGTATTTCGAATTTTGACTAATTTTTGCAAAATCTGCAATTTTCTGCATGGGAAAAAATTTTCTGCACTCGAAAAAACCCGTCATTTTCTGCAAATTTTCGAGTAACTATGGGAACAGGTTAATTTTGTTCTCAAAATAAAAATAATTTTGAGAATGAAGTTTTTGATCGCCTTTGTGTTTTTGAGCTTTAAATCAATATTTTGAAACAGTAATGCTGACTATATTTTGTTGCTGTTATTGCAAACATAATAACTGAAATTATTTGTAAATAAAATTTAAAGATATTTTAAAACAGACTTGTCAAAAACCTCATATTTTAACGGAATTTGTTGAGTGTTAAAAATTTCCGCAGGATTATGAGGCAATAAAATTACCCTCAGGTAATGAGGACTGGGAAAGATAAATCTCAAATAAATGCGGCAACACTATTTTTTAGCTGCTCTCACTTTAATTCCTACTCAACAAAACATAGCGACAAATCACGAATACTACCCATCATTTAAGCTTCCTTAAAATTCTAACGTGAAATAATATTTTGTATATTTTTGTGGGGACAAAAGGTTTTAGAATATTAGGTGTCAATATTGGTTTCCTTGTAAATAAAAAATTGTGAGGACTAACGGAGCTCAAAACCTATCATATTGAACAAAATTTATGAAAAAAATCATGATGAAAAACATAAAATAGTATAATCGGCATCATAATTTTGAGGCTGCCCAACTTAAAGTGCCCGAAATCCAAAACTGCTGTACCATTCTTGTACCATTCTATACAGTGAATAGAATATTTCAGTCGCAAATCTTTTTGTATTTCGGCGTGAATAAATTTTAATTTTCATTATTTTCTTTTCGACTTCAATAAAAATTCTTTAGCTTCAAAATTTAAAAAAGGTTATGTTTCCGATGTCTGTTCATTGGGCGAATAGCCGGCAGATGTCGCACCGTTCGCTTGGCCATTGGCCTGCAATTGGCTGTTTCGTTTCGCGGCTGACAGGACGGAAGAACGTTGAGCGATGATTTCGTCCAGACTAGCTAAGTATGAGTCATCCGATAGGTCTTCCCACGAATCCTTAACACAAGTACATGTTATGTGTCACTGTAATTTTATGCTATAGTGTAACCAAAAATATATAATATATAGTATTATATATTTTTGGTTTAACTAAGGGCAAATCTTACAATTTTTCATAATTTTTTCAATAATGATATACTTTTGTCTAAAAGGCATTTATACACTTGCAGATAATTTTTTTTATAAAACTAGGGTTATATAATTAGAAAGCGTATAATACCTTTTCTATTGAAAATTTTTACTTGATTCAATAGTTTACGGTAAGCAAATGAAGTTTTTCAGTGTGTGATTTTTTACTTCGTTTATCTCCTAAAAATGTCATATTAAAATATTTTTTGGATTAATGAGTATTACCTGAAAGCTAGAAAACACCCTAAAGATAGCGAAAATTTAGTCATTGATTTGGGACAAAGAAATTTTACAAATGCCCCTTAGAATCACGACGGCCCTTTAATTGTATGGTAAGGTCTTGAGAAGAATTTGCATATGACATGACCATAAATTGCATATGACATGGCCATAAAAATGCCTGTAAACTATTTACAGCATACTTTATAAAAACCAGCCCCGCAAGAAAATAGGTTTTTTTGCTTTTTTTTTGTTAATCAAAGTCATGTCTAAATTCTTCTCCAAATCATAAGAAGAATACATTTACCACATCGCTCTAGCAGAATGGCTGTAACAGACATACGTCGTCAAAAACGCTCTTACACTGTGATTAATCAAACTGTTGGCAAGCAAAATATGCCTGGTGCAATTGTGAAGTGAACAAAAAAAGGGAGCCATATCATGACGGATTTAAAGGAAAACATTCACGTTTATTGTGATTTTTAAAAAAACCAGTTAGTTGAAAATCGTATAGTTATTATAAACTGATGATCATAAATAATAAATGGTAATATTTTAACTGTGTATTACATGATTCCCACTATTTATGTGGTATACAAATGGATCACCCACGTTTGGTGGTAATAAAATCTTAACCTTTTCCGTCTGTTAATAAATGAAGGGAGATTTCTTCTAGAAACCAAAGGTGACATATTTGATAACAAAAATATGTCAAAAGTAAGATTTAAATCTTACTTTCCGCAGATAAATAAATAACAATATAAATAACAATAAATAAATAATAAACGCTCAGTTTTTCGTTTGTATACCTTTTGGGGTACGAACTCGGCCGGGTTGTCGATGTAGTGGAGGGAGAGGTTGTCCCAGGCTGAATCTTGCACGCTGTAGATGGAATGCTCCGGCCGCAGTCTGGCACCCTGCTTTTTCCAACACACAGCGATTATAACTAAAATGTGTAGAAAAATGACAAAAAATGTAATGGAATCAGAATAATAAGTTAGATTTAATTTTAAGCTAGAGATTAGTTGAATTTTAATCTGGGAGTCAGCTTAAAAAACAATCGCTCAATAATGTTTGTAAATGTTACGGGTGATCTTTAATCCTTTAAATTACAAACAGGTATTATATATTGGGTGAAAAACATTGTTAGTCCTCTTATAAAAAGTAAGAAAAAATAGGCGAAATTTAAAAAAAAACTTAAAACTTGAACTTGGAACTGCAAATAAGAAAAATTTGAGGCGGGAAGCCAAAAGTTTAAAATCGCTAAAACGAATACTTACATAACCTATGTAAGCCTGTAGGCCATTTTTTTCTTTGGGCTTCAAATTCTCTTCGCCGCTTAGAAAATCTTATGTTTGGTTCTAAATACCCCGTACCATATGTAAGCCGCTCCAGATAATAAAAAAACTGTTAGGATCAGTTGTTCTGCGAAAAAAAATTCGTCTCAGTGCAGGATTTTTATTTATCGCTATGGTGTGACTCAAGGCACACTTTCCTCAACACCTCAAATCCAAACTTCGTCATTACTACGGCAAAATGAGCCACAGTTCGTATAAAACATGTGTGCCTGTGACTCATTTTAAATTTTAAAAAGGACCCTAATAACTACAGAATAAGTCACGGTAACGTGTATTTTATAATGACTGTGACTTATTTTGCCGTTGTAACGACGACCTGTCCTACCGCAAAAAATTTCTAGTCACGCCATCGGAATTTCGTGAAATTAATTACGTCCACGGGTTAAACAGTGAACAAAGCTTTTTGAAATTTTTTGCATCAAAATAGCAGGGGCGGGTGATTCTGTATGGGATAATTCTCTGTAAATTATAGTGGTAACTAAATTATGTACTTCTAATTTTTCATTCTTTTGTATTCAATTAAAAAATTGTTGATAATGGTTTACTTTTTTTCTCGAAAATTAGTAAATATAAAATCTTG
Organism: Microlaimidae sp. YZB2_3; assembly: GCA_030248175.1. Lineage (NCBI taxonomy): Eukaryota > Metazoa > Nematoda > Chromadorea > Desmodorida > Microlaimidae > Microlaimidae sp. YZB2_3. Next base: position 26,857 of record JASAMX010032555.1, read on the forward strand.
ATGTGCTATAATTATATTAAATGTTTTGGCACATATTTATGACATAATCGTTGATTTGGTTTTGAAATTGTTTCTAATAAATAAAGTAATATTACATTTTATTAAAAAAATTTTTCAAAAAAATCGTTTATCACTAAACTTAACAAAAGCGTCAAATTATTAAAATATTAGACAAATCTTATCAAATAACTATAAAAAAAATTGTGCTAATACAAAGTTTAACATCCATTCGTTCTTTTTCTATTGAAAAAGCAAAACATTCTTGTAAAAAAACAACACAAAATCAAAAAAGTAATAAATAAGTAAGCTTTGAATTGTTATAAAAACGATAGAAAGTTTGTGAGAAATGGCAGGTTTTATGAAATAACATGTGCCTAATCGCCTTTGCATCGTGGCACCAATTAAAAAATTTATAATTTTCGCAGCCAGAAACCAATAAAATCCAACTAAATCAAATGTGTTTATTTTAGAAATTTAAACAACATAACAAATATCAAAATGCCTATCGGTATGCTGGTGATATTTCCCGGAACTCCGAGCGGAGCTCTGATTTTTGTAGCTTAGAAGTATAGTTTCGAAGCTCTTTTAGCTCCCGATTTTCGCCCTATTTTCGTTTTAATTAGTTAAAAAGTAATGCTATGAAATATTTAGTCAAAATTTTTGGTAAACTAAGTTTTATTAATTTAAAAAAAATATAAAAATGGTCCTAAAAATTGAAATACAATAACTTAAAACGCAGCTCAAGTTTATATAATATTGAAATTGCTCATTTAAAAAGGGTTATTTCCGTGCTCTTCGTTTTTAAAACTTGGAGCTTATATTTGAGGGTAGAAAGATGACTGCACTAAAGTTTGGCGTTTTTTTTATCATTTTACAATTTTATGGACCCTCAAATGACGGGTACTATTCGTGATTTGCGGCTATATGTTTTACTCTGTGGGAATCAAAGCTGGAGGAGTAAACAATTGGAGATCAACATGTTCATTAGAGATAATTTAATTTTCCAGCGCCGCTCATTGGATGAAAGTGATCCTATAGTGTTATAAATCTGTGGAGATCTTTAACAACAAACTATTTCCGTTCAAAGGATGGTTTTTTACTATTGTGATAATAGACTGGATTATTAGTGAGCAAGGCGGAAAAATTACTGCGTAAAATAACGGGGGGAACAAACTATAATGAGGTAACACAATATACATTATATAACATTAAACAAATAAGTTTCCACTGACCTAGCACCAATATCATAGCGAATCCAACACCCGACATAGCCAGTATGTAGCCGAGAGGGAGGTGGAAGGAGCCCGAGGTCATGGGGGCGGACGTTGAATTACCCGTAAAGTTGCCGCCGCTGGCGAGAATCATTTCCGCACTTGCGTAATCTCCCCACCGCTCGTCCGCCGTCTGGTTGCCGCGCGTCTCTAATAGGAGTTTGTACGGCAGCTCCGTAGTTTGCGAAACGACGAATCGCTCAGTTCGGACGGTGGCGGCGATCCGCGCGGTAGGTTTCCCCGGGCGCCCCCGACGCTTTTCCATCACCCGCTTGCCGAGTTTTTCCACCGTCGGCTCACTCGGAAACACCGTGGTATCCGATCCCGACTGTCTGCCATCGTGGGATTCGGCGACCGTTTCGTTGGTGTTCTCCGTTTTTCCGTCGGGAGTTTTTGCCAAGAAGTTTTTACTGTTCTGCTGCCTTTCAGACACCCTAATTCGCGTGGAAATAAAAGTCGAAGGAGACTGCTCTTCCCCGTTCGATGTTTCGGAAGACTTTGTTTCCCGTGCACCACTCATTTTTAACAAGCACCAGTAACATCAGTAGATGGAAGAGCGACAATTTATCTAAAATATAACAGCATAAACTTTAGTAAGGCCTGGTTCACAAAAGAGTGACAAGTGATAAGTAGTAACGCGTTGAAACTGCAGCGACAACTGACAGAGTAACGGTGTAAACCCGCGCAAAACACTTTGTCACTTGTCATTCCAATTTAAAAAATAAGAAAACCAAAAATAATTTTTTTGCTTGCCACCGGTTTTCGCTGTCTATAAATAACGCAATCGCTATAAATTGATTCCACATTAAGGTAATCTTTTGGTAAACAATGGTATAACTTTGAACACAATCATATACAATATGTAGTTTTAAGAATATTTGCTAATATGTTTGTTAATATATTTGCTAATATTTGCTAACATTGCTAACAATGTTTTTTCTTATTTTAACAAAAAAGCAATAAAAATGCAAATGTGCTGAATATGTTTGTCGGCAACCAAAAGTTGAGAGAACTACACTCTAATACAATTTTAATATTATTATCATATTTTCGAAATGTTATTAAAAAAACTATTTTGGTCCGCTCCCTTCGAAAATACTTTACTCAGTAGACTCCGAAAATTTTTTTAGTCTGGGTTTAATCCCTCATTTTTTGGTACAATGTTATATTTCACATTTTTTTAAATATAAAAAGTCCGAAACCAACATTTTTTGCGCGAAGTTTTTAAAATATTTGGCAGTAACTTGCTTGCGCATCAAAAGAATTAAGCAACGAACCTGATAGAAACAAGAGAAATAAAGGGCTTAGAACTTAGAAGTTATTAATTTTTTTGTATGTATAATGAAAAAATATCTGGGCTTTACAAATTAAAAAAAAAGATAAGAGTTTATTGCGGGGAAGCAGCTCATTATTGGGATCTTCTGGAAAATAGGGTATTTAAAAAAAACAAAAAGAAAGTAATACTATCGTTATTTCCCAAAATCCTTCAATTTTAGTAAATTTTTTAATGTGTTTGTTTTAAAATTTAAACTAAAAACCAGGAAGTATTGATATAGAAGTTTATGAGAATAATCAGCTTGCCGAAAATCATTGTACAAAAAAACAAAACAACACAAATTATGTATATTGAAACACGACAGAAAGTAAACGGTAACAAAACAAAACATTAATAAAAATGTAAAAATAGTGCAGGTGCCTAAAAAGCCTTATTTTTAAATTGTATAAATTGCGTATACAATGTATTTATTCTAAAATTCTAAATTGATAACAATTCAGACGTTAAAGATTTTATTTAAATTGTAGTAAACCAATAAAATGACGCTTTTATTATTAAATTGCGCAATTTGTATCTAATTTATACGGGAAAAAGCCACCCTGTCGTCACAATTTTATACTTAAAAGTAAAGATTTCACTCTGATTAAACAAAAGTTGTGAAAATAATAAAAGTTTTTATCTTATCATTACAAGACAAAAAACTAAATAAAACTGAAGATATGATAATATTCTGTTGACAGACGATGTCATCTAATTTCAGCAAAAAAATTGTGTTCGTATTGGTTTCATGGAAATATAAGTGTTTTTTTGCGGTACCAACAATAAATAAGAACGTCGAAAAGATCGATTTTCCGCCTTTTTTGCTTATTCGCATTATTTATTACGGATAGAACATGGGTGGGTTATAACAATTTTTATGTTGGAATACCGCGGAATTCTTCACAGGGCTGTAATATTTTTTTATCCGGTCTTGCTGCGCCTTCATTTGGAAAATAATTAAGGACACATAGCTCGCCGATGAGAAATTTTTTATTTCATGTCATATTCTTATATTAGATATTTTATTATGCATAGACGCCCCTAAACAACCCGCATATAGACCGCGAAAAGGTCAAATAAATATCTTTATAACTTCGAGGTATTGTATTAATGTAGGAAGTGGCCGTGATGTAATATGTCTTTTTTGAATGATGATTATAATTTTTTAGATATCGCCACAGGTATTATTGGCCCCTATTCCACCAAAAAACATAAAAAATATGAGATATTTTGCCTATGTCTTTATGTAAATTAAGTTAGTAAAAATAACAATTGTAACTCATTGACATAAATAATTTTTTTCTAAATAACCCTTATTCTAATTCTCTTATTTTTTCAATGGATCATTTTTTTTCAGAACATACGAACGTTTTTACGAACCAGCGTCACCCCTTAGCTGACCCTTTAGTTGAGTTTGTGTACGCATTTCTGTAGACGCTTTTTGTCCATCAGCGCTGTGAAATTACGTTTATAATGTTTATAAAACCTGGATATATATGGCCAACACCAAGCACGATATAGACTAACTTAGCGGGTAACTTCCAGTGTGTAAGAGCCAAGTTACCGTATAATTAGTTTTTCGTACTATGTAGATACCATATTTACGATGATCCAAAACTCCCATTTGAACAAAAGTTGTTCACTCTTAAGATCTCGACAGAATTATGAGTCTATAGTATCACTTTCAGTCAATGAGTGCTTGGGAAAAAGTGATATACAATAATAAAGTGGAGATCTCCTATTTTTTTAGCTTCTCCCACTTTCATTACCATGGAACAAAGCATATATTCGCAAATCACAATTAGTACCCGCCATTTAAAGGTTCTTAAGATTTAAAGGTATCGTTGGAAAGCTTATACCCCAGGGAATGTCGTAAGGGGTTGAACTTTTGAAAAAACTTACATGAACATCTTTATACTGGACAATGCGTTTTCACCAAAAGGACACCCTGTGGATTTTGGAACTTATTTTGACTCAGAATTGGCTCAAACTTATTGGAAAGAGTAATTAGGGAATGTAAGGCCAGAATATCATGATTTTTGGAAAAATGAACATGGACATTTTTATACTGGACAACGTTTTTTCATTAAAGAAGGGAATTACCTTGCTCACCAACCACAAAAGGGATTGGGCTAAATGAGATATCATTCAAAGCTTACGGTCGGGAGAATGTCATAAAGAGGTTGAAATTTAGAAAAAAATTTGTTTGGACATTTTTAGCCTGGACAAAACATTTTCACAAAAAGGGGAAACCTATGGATTTTGGAAAGTGAAAATTTTTTGTCTTTGAATTGGCTCGAACTTATTGATAAGAGTAATTATCCAATGTAAAACCAAAATATCATGCTTTTGGTAAGATTAACATGGACATCTTAATGCTGGACAACGTTTTTTCACTAAAAGGGGCAACGAACTTTTTCCTTAACCACGAAACGGATTGGGCTAAATGAGATATCATTGCAAAGTTTAAGTTTCAAGGAATGTCATAAAAGGGTTGAATGTTTCAAAAAATAAATAACAAGGACATTTTTATGCTGGACAACGCATTTTGACCAAAAGGGGGGGCTTCTTCCCAACCACGAAACGGATTGGGCTAAATGAGGTATCATTGCAAAGCTTACAGTTTGGAAAATGTCATAAATGGGTTAAAATTTTAAAAAATAACATGGACATCTTTATATTTGACAACATATTTTTAACAAAGATGGAAGAACCTTCCTCCCCAACCACAGAAAAAATTAGGATAAATGAGATATTATGGGAAACCTTATAGTTCAGGAAGCATCATAAGGTGGTTGAAGTTTGTAAAAAATTAACACGGACATCTTTATGCTGGACAACATGTTTTCAACAAAAGAGGGAAAGACCCTTCTCCCCAACTAAAATTAGAGTGGGTAACTGAGGTAAATCACTGTAAAGCTTACAGTCACGGGAATGGCATAAAAGGGTTGAATTTTGAAAAAGAAATTAGTAAATGAATATAAAAATGCGGAAAAAATTATTTGTCAGCCGTATGACTGACACGGGCTACTTGTGTTATCAAAAAGATAAGCGGCTTAGCTAAAAAGTTTGTATTAAAATTAATGCTAACAAGCTTCTAAGAAATTAAAATATCAAACATTTTTTTTTTGTAATAAAAACAAGAAAAAAGTTAAACATATAAGAAATTTGTTCATAAAAAACTATAACTAGGTCAAAATATATTGAATCATTTATTGCCAAAACAGTTCAAAGCATTTTACTTGCTTTTTCTCCGCGATCTACATAACTTGTTATGTTTTTACTTTAATGCGTGCTATATAATTAAAAAATGTTTCATAATAAAAATATGGATAGATTGGAATACAAGTAACTGATAAAACCGTGTGGGAAAACAATTATTTAATGAAAAATACATCAGAATTTTGTTATCTCATATTTTACGGCGTAAAATTTGAGTGTTTATTAAAATAATATACCGGAACAGAACAAACATTAGCTATTATACATGGAATAATGCACGTGGTATGTGTTGTTATAATGGTTTTAAATCAATTCTGTAACAACTGCCAGGAAAGCAATTTATTTTTTTCACCTTAAAATATTTTTTCAAATTTACCATTGTTGGGGCGTTTTTATATTGTTCACAAGTAGGAAATGACAATTATAATAAAGTTATTAAAGAAGTCAAAGCCTAAAAAATACATACTCTACGAAGATTATACTCCAGTATTTAATCTAGGGCTGTTTCAAAAACTTATTTTAAAAAGGTTTTTTTTTCACAAATAAATTGCAAAAATACCAGAATTTTATGAATTACTTATAAAATAGTAAAAAGTTTTTTAAATGAAAAAAAAAATTTAATTTTAACTACTCTAATCTGGGGTCGTCAGGCTAGTTAATTTGACATTAGCGATTGTCGACACACAGTAAACATACTGGCAGTATCGATTGAATAATTTGGCTTAACGGATTTAATGTAAATTTAAAACTTAATCTTAGATTAAATCGTCACTAATCTGAGATTAGCGAAGACAACCCACCAATTTTTAAACTACCTTCGAACGTGGTTTAAAAATTGGTGAGTTTAGTGGATATGCGGGTGAATTAGTGACAATTTAATCTGAGATTAAGTCTTAATCTTAAATTAAATCCGTTAATCGAGATTATTCAATCCATACTGCCAGTATGTTTACCGTGTGTCGACCATACCAGTATGTCTACTTAAAAATCATTATGTATGAATGTATCACAAACAAACCAAAACATTGGATTAAATTTATCAGTGTGTAGCTCAAGCCGTATTTACGCATTGAAATTTAATCCTTTGTTGGCAAAATATGCTCAGCTAGTTTAAATAGTGTCCAATATTTTTATAAAACTATAGATTTTTATAAATAATAAAAATCTAGATAATACTGAAGTGTAAAACAAAACTACGAGGTTATAGTTTTTTATCATATACAGGCAACTATAAATAAAAGTAACCTATGTATATTTTTGAAATATGCTTACAAAAAGTTTTTATATACATAATTTATCAACTCGATTATACAAAACATAATAAGTACAGAACTAAAACAATAAAATTATAATAAAGCAAAGCAAAGTAAAATATGTTTAAAATATTTTAATCAAATAAAATTGCTACTTTTTGACGTCAAACAAATGTGAATAGTGTCACAACATAATAAAATTGCGTCAAACAATGTGAAGTATAAGTTCCGATTTCTTTTTGATATTATATTGTCGCGCGCAAAATAGGATAGTATAACAAAAGAGACGGAAGGTAGAGCTGAATGGTAAAATATGGCGAGCCGCACAAGGCCAAATTGATTCCAGCGACCACTTGATTCAAATGGATTATTACGTTCACCATTAACTTATGAAGAATTTTGCGTTTTGTCAAATTTATTCTTCATAGTGGAGTACATTTAACTATTTATCATCAATCTTTTGTTGCTAATTCAAAGAAAAAACTTTGTTTACATGAATCAAACACACACGACAAATGTATACCTAAATTACCCACACATTTTTAAGAAATCTAAAGGTAGAGTGATGTAAGAACTTTTGGGTTTGTTTTACAAAACTGTTTTATAACATTGTAGGAAGCAGTTATACTGAATTATGTAAAAAAAATTAACAGAAAAAAGTAACGACCAGTGATATTCCTATCCTTCATTATCATGCGCCAGAGCTGCGGCTATTTTAAGTGGTACGAGCTCCGGAGGTCTGAAAAACGAAGCTCTGATCTGGAGATCCGGGATTATAACTAGTAAGAACAAAACTACGTTTAATTAACAGCAATTTTCTGGGACTAACGGTTTTCTTGCATCTATATTTATCTTGGAAGCGATATTATAGTCCTGTTTAAGGCCGCGGTATAAAAACGCAAATCGTAACATTTGTTTGCGTTTTTTTTTTATTCATTCTAAAATTTACTGGATTGACGGGGATTTACTAGGGTGTACTGAAAATAAATGAATCTGCAGATTTAAACAGTATTTTAAAAAACCAAGTGCCCAAATTATTCACCAAGGTTTGAATTTAGTAAATATTAGTTTTGACAAAGCTTTTTTTAAACAAATAATTTTTCAATTTAATTGGAAAAATGGGTCTTGAAGCAGAGTCTACAGTAATATTTGCTTAATATAATAGATTTATATATGGTATAATATATAAACCTTTAAATTAACACAGCTTCCCATTGGCTGCTTTTAAGTAAAATTATAGTGTATGAATGAAAATTTTATATCGAGATAACAAACATCAAAAAATATCATTCTATAAAATACTTGTATACAATTTAATGAAATGTGCATCCTCATAATACAGTAAAAAACAAAAATAGTTGGTTAATACGATATCATTAAAAAATTGTTATTATAAATGCATATACTAAGTTATAGAAAATTACTTTGAAAATAATGACAATTTTACACTAAAATGTTTATTTTTTAACCCGATGTATTCTGTATGTCGCTAATAATAACTGAGGTTTTGGGCGAAAATTGAATTTTAACAGAGCATTCTCAAACTATTGAATCTTTAATAAGTTAAAGTTTCCAGAAAAGAAATTGAAAAAAAGCAATTATAGCAATGGTATCTAAATTTATTTATGCTAGTTTGGGGGAATTCAAATTAAAAGACAACTTTTTATTTAAAATAATGCCTGCGATGCCAGTATAATATACATAAATCCATGTTAAAAAACTGGACTTCAATTTTATCTTTCATCTGAAGAAAACACATTTAGTTTTAAATGCATTTATAAGATGAAAAAATGAAGAACGAAAAAATGAGCTGAAAGGTGCTTAAAATCCCAGTTTTTTGGAAATTTAAAACCGCTATTTCGCTCTGTATTTTGTTCCATTAGTTTTAGCATTTTCATCGATTTGCAGTGCGCTTACTGGGATGAAATTTCGTATTTAGATTAAAGATTGAAATCCTTAACACTTCGAGAAAACGGATTTAGGCTTTAAGCTAAGTGTTGAATAATAAAGGGTTTTTGACAGAATTTTACCAGTTTATGATATGGATTTACAGTTCAAAACATAAAACAGTAAAAACATCATTTAAATAGATTCATAGCAAGGAGGAAATGGTATGTTTTTATAAAATAAAGAATATTTTTTTCGGGTATAGGGTTTTTGGAGCCTCAGGTAAGAAGTTTGGAATCGTCAAAAAATTTGTAATTGGAGCCAAGAAATAGAAACTTGCGGCTAAAAAGAAATATATGGTTTGGATTTAGGTATAAGCTTACTTTCAGGTCGGTTTTAGTAATTTCAAATTTTCGATTTCAAATTTCTCACTTCCGGCCCCAAGTTCTTTTCATTTCGGCTCCAATTTTCTTCGACTTCGATCTTGAAACTGTTTCATTGATTGAAATCTAAGCCGAAATTTAATTTTAAGGTCTAAACCTTAACACTAGTCCAATTTTTATTTAAGCTGTAAGTGTTGAAAGTTGTCATAATTTTGTGACAAAACTTGGTCAGGCAAATGATGCTAGAAGCTTGGCTTCTTTGGTTACAAGAATAAACCTACATAATTTTTGTGTTTATCATTTTTATAAAGTAATACAATTTCCTTAATGTACGGTTTTTGTTTCACTGGAAAACGAGTAAAGCCTGGTTTATACTTAATCCAAAGTGTCAATATACATTTTTTTAATTTTCATTCATACTTCGTCCAAAAAAAAGTCAAAAAGGCAGTCTCTATTTAATAACTGTCAAAGTAAAGTTCGAAAGGAAAAAGTTCAAAAAAACAAAGTACAAAGGGAAGTTTTTGAGCCAGTTCATATATTTTGTTCAAAATTTCTAAAGAACAAAGTTCAAAAGATGCTTGGGCATACCTAATTCGTCAACAAACCTTTAAAAAACCAAAAAAAACAACTTTGAATTGTCCAAAAAGTGCCTTTGGGCTGTTCAAAGACATGCTTGTCCAAGATTGTTAAAAAGTCGTTAAACACTTTGAACGAAGAATGATCACATTTAAAAATTTTTTTTGGACGTATTACTTTGTACCTTTTTTTCTGAATTTTGTCCTTGGATACTGCTGTTCCATCTTCTGAAACTTTGGGGGAAGTATAAAGCAGACTTAAGCATAGAGAAGGTTTTTCGTTTTCAATACAACCGCCCCGTGTAAAAATAATTTGCGAGAATAGTGGATTAATGACTGTTAAGCGTCTTCAAAAAACGATTGTTTTTGCCGTTAAGCCAAATAGTTTGGAGTTTTTCTTGTTATTCTTTAAAATTATTATTTTGATCAAAAAATCTGTAACGAAGACCTAAATAAAAATGTAGATCATAATAAATTAGCTCAAGTCTCTTCTTAGGCTGTTCTATAAGTCTAATTTTGAATTTTTCAAAAATAAATTTTTAAAATAGAAGACACAAAAAGAATTAAAAACTTTACACACGTTTTATCATTATGGCTGGCTTATGTTTTATCATTATGGCTGTTCTATAAGTCTAATTTTGAATTTTTCAAAAATAAATTTTTAAAATAGAAGACACAAAAAGAATTAAAAACTTTACACACGTTTTATCATTATGGCTGGAAGGGCGTTCTCAGGTTAAATCTATTCATGGCACTGCCGCGCCACCCATGATTAAAGCTGAAGTCTTCCAGGATGAAATTAAGGACGTAACCGCTCTCCGCTAGGAAGACTTAAGGATGAAATTAAGGACGTAACCGCTCTCCGCTAGGAAGAAACAATAAACTTGCGAGCGAGAAAAATTAAAAAAAAAGTTTTCAGCGGTTATGTAACCAATTATTTTTAAGTTGCGTCATGTGTTTATCTGCACGTGATATTTTCTTAAAGAACGAGTGGTTACTTTACCACTCATCTATTTTCACCCTGATAGAATTTATCTTTAGTACAAAAATTTGTTAGTTTAAATATGACTTAAGTTTACCGATTGTTTTTATTCTCTCAATCAATATACAATTTGCAAAATTTCTTAAACAACCAACAAATCATAAAATTGTCTACTGTAAATTAAAATCGCCTTTATGAACACGTGAAAACTTTAAATTCTTAACACAATGGAACGCGCAGTTTTTTTAACCCGAATAAATTGAACAGCAAACTTGCTGGGTTTTTTATTTGGTGTTTTATTTTCCGCAACTCGAAAATTGAAAACATTGTGAACGCAGTTTTACGACTGAATTTTAAACTTCCATATAGTAGTAAACACACTATTTAAATGGTTTTATGAGTTTCAGTCCGAGAAAAACCCAAAGAAATAAAAAAAAAACAAAATGGAACCAGTACACAAAAACCGATGTTAAGTAAAATCATTCCCTGTATAACAAAATCTTTCACAATACGAAATATTTTATGCTAGAAGAATTTCATTTTTATTTACTTAGTAGCTTTTCGTATTTACTATTAATTTACTTCTGTGAAGCTTAATAGTACGCGGGTTTTAGCAAGTATGTAATCAATAGTAACAACATTTATAAGAAGCTAGCTGGTTTAGTTAAAAGTTTTTACAAACAATTACTATGTAGGTCATCAAAAATGCAAACCATTGCGTACAGAAATATACTTACATTGTTAAAATTGATAATTAGAATCACAAGGATTGTGAGGCACGGAAATCGTAATTAAACTCGTTCGTACATGATTTTGAGACTGAACAAAAAATTATAAAAACTTTTGGGCAATATTTTGCAATATATCATCTAACTTTGCTTATTATCCAAACAATTACAGTTCTCGAATATGTCTCCGATAGGTTAAAGACAGATGGAAGGCAGCAAATCTATCTAGGAAACAGAGTGACGACAAGTAGTACGCAGAAAATATGTTTTGAGGTGTGAAGGCAGCTATAGAAAAACTTGTGTAAGAAGCTTGTAGGGCAGACACAGCTAAAATTGCCATTGAGA